>OY294020.1:23747073-23927040 GCA_958510785.1 Exephanes ischioxanthus | reverse complement strand
AAAAAAAAAAAAAAAAAAAAAAAAAAAAAAAAAAAAAAAAAAAAAAAAAAAAAAAAAAAAAAAAAAAAAAAAAAAAAAAAAAAAAAAAAAAAAAAAAAAAAAAAAAAAAAAAAAAAAAAAAAAAAAAAAAAAAAAAAAAAAAAAAAAAAAAAAAAAAAAAAAAAAAAAAAAAAAAAAAAAAAAAAAAAAAAAAAAAAAAAAAAACCGGCCCCGAAGGGGCCGGGTTTTTATATACAGAGCCCCCTTCGGGGGCTCTGTATATATACGCGCGCACGTGCACGCGCGTGCGCGTGCGAGGTGCCATCGTCGTCGTCGTTTTTTTCTCGTTTTTTTTTTTTTTTTTTCCTCGTTTTTTTTTTTTTTTTTTTTTTTTTTTTTTTTTTTTTTTTTTTTTTTTTCGTCGTCGTTTTTTTTTTTTTTTTTTGTCTTTTTTTTTTTCGTCGTCGTTTTTTTTTTTTTTTTTTTTTTTTTTTTTTCCTTTTTTTTTTTTTTTTTTTTCGTCTTTTTTTGTCGTCGTTTTTTTTTTTTTTTTTGTCTTCTTTTTTTTCTTTTTTTTTTTTTTGTCGTCGGTTTTTTTTTTTTTTTTTTTTTTTTTTTTTTTTTTTTTTTTCGTCGTCGTTTTTTTTTTTTTTTTTTTCGTCGTCGGTTTTTTTTTTTTTTTTTTTTTTTTTTTTTTTCGTCGTCGTTTTTTTTTTTTTTTTTTTTTCGTCGTTTTTTTTTTTTTTTTTTTTTTTTCGTCGTCGGTTTTTTTTTTTTTTTTTTTTTTTTTTTTTTTTCGTCGTCGTTTTTTTTTTTTTTTCGTCGTTTTTTTTTTTTTTTTTTTCGTCGTCGTTTTTTTTTTTTTTTTTTTTTTTTTTTTTTTTTTTTTTTTTTTCGTCGTCGTTTTTTTTTTTTTTTTTTTTTCGTCGTCGGTTTTTTTTTTTTTTTTTTTTTTTTTTTTTTCGTCGTCGTTTTTTTTTTTTTCGTCGTTTTTTTTTTTTTTTTTTTTCGTCGTCGGTTTTTTTTTTTTTTTTTTCGTCGTCGGTTTTTTTTTTTTTTTTTTTTTTTTTTTTTTTTTTTTTCGTCGTCGTTTTTTTTTTTTTTTTTCGTCGTTTTTTTTTTTTTTTTTTTTTTTTTTTTTTTTTTTTTTTTCGTCGTCGGTTTTTTTTTTTTTTTTTTTCGTCGTCGTTTTTTTTTTTTTTTTTTTTTTTTTCGTCGTCGTTTTTTTTTTTTTTTTCGTCGTTTTTTTTTTTTTTTTTTCGTCGTCGGTTTTTTTTTTTTTTTTTTTCGTTGTCGTTTTTTTTTTTTTTTTTTTTTTTTTTTTTTTTTTTTTTTCGTCGTCGTTTTTTTTTTTTTTTTTTCGTCGTTTTTTTTTTTTTTTTTTTTTTCCGTCGTTTTTTTTTTTTTTTTTTTTTTTTTTTTTTTTTTTTTTCGTCGTCGGTTTTTTTTTTTTTTTTTTTTTCGTCGTCGTTTTTTTTTTTTTTTCTCGTCGTCGTTTTTTTTTTTTTCCGTCGTCGTCGTTTTTTTTTTTTTTTTTTTTTTTTTTTTTTTTTTTTTTTTCGTCGTCGTTTTTTTTTTTTTTTTTTTTTTTGTCGTTTTTTTTTTTTTTTTTTTTTTTTTTTTTTTTTTTTTTTTTTTTTTTTTTTTTTCGTCGTCGGTTTTTTTTTTTTTTTTTTTTTTTCGTCGTCGGTTTTTTTTTTTTTTTTTTTTTTTTTCTTTTTTTCGTCGTCGTTTTTTTTTTTTTTTTTTTTTTGTCGTCGTCGTTTTTTTTTTTTTTTTTTTTCGTCGTCGTTTTTTTTTTTTTTTTTTTTTTCGTCGTCGTCGTTTTTTTTTTTTTTTTTTTTTTTTTTTTTTTTTTTTTTTTTCGTCGTCGGGTTTTTTTTTTTTTTTTTTTTTCGTCGTTTTTTTTTTTTTTTTTTTTTTTTTTTTTTTTTTTTCGTCGTTTTTTTCCGTCGACGTTTTTTTTTTTTTTTTCGTCGTCGTTTTTTTTTTTTTTATCGTCGTCGTCGTCGTTTTTTTCGTCGAGAGAGAGAGAGAGAGAGAGAGAGAGAGAGAGAGAGAGAGAGAGAGAGAGATTTTCTGCGTACCTTTTTCCCGCTGATTGCGAATACAACAATTATTTTATTCCCACCTCAATATTTCCCATCTAAATCCCAAAAATGCCATTTTTCATCCATAAAACCGAGATTTTCAATTACCAACTGTACTTTAGGCTCAAAAAGGCCAGCGGATTCGTGTTCAGCGGAAAAAATACGTCGAAATACATAGCAGTCCATTTTAAAAAAACAAATAAAAATTTCGTCACAAAATTCCAAGGCTACCCCTTTCGAGTTCATTTTTTGCGTTTTTCAACGTCCTCAAACAACACGATAAAACGCCTCCGAAACTTCGGGCAAGACCTAATCTTGTGTATTTTTTTCCGTACAACACGATGGGCTCCTCGGATTTCCCTAGCTCCACTGGGAGCCGAGATATCGGCCTTTGAAAATCACGAAAAATGACGTTTTTTCAAAAATGGCTCAAAAATGGACGAATCGTTGTTCAATCGATTTTTTTCCTTTCAAGGCTATATTCCACGTATTTTTTCCCGCTGATCACGAATACAACACTTATTTTACTCCCAACTCAATATTTTCCATCTAAATCCCAAAAATACCATTTTTTTTCATCCATAAAATCGAGATTTTCAATTACCAACTGTACTTTAGGCCCAAAAAGGCCAGCGGATTCGTGTTCAGCGGGAAAAAATACGTCGAAATACATAGCAGCCCATTAAAAATAAAACAAATAAAAATTTCGTCAAAAAATTCCAAGGCTACCCCTGTCGAGTTCATTTTTTGCGTTTTTCAACGTCCTCAAACAACACGATAAAACGCCTCCGAAACTTCGGGCAGGACCTAATCTTGTGTATTTTTTTCCGTACAACACGATGGGCTCCTCGGAATTTCCCTAGCTCCACTGGGAGCCGAGATATCGGCCTTTGAAAATCACGAAAAATGACGTTTTTTCAAAAATGGCTAAAAAATGGACGAATCGTTGTTCAATCGATCTTTTTCCTTTCAAGGCTATATTCCACGTATTTTTTCCCGCTGATCACGAATACAACACTTATTTTACTCCCAACTCAATATTTTCCATGTAAATCCCAAAAATATCATTTTTCATCCATAAAATCGAGATTTTCAATTACCAACTGTACTTTAGGCCCAAAAAGGCCAGCGGTTTCGTGTTCAGCGGGAAAAAATACGTCGAAATACATAGCAGTCCATTTAAAAAAAAACAAATAAAAATATCGTCAAAAAATTCCAAGGCTACCCCTTTCGAGACCATTTTTTGCGTTTTTTAACGTCCTCAAACAACACGATAAAACGCCTCCGAAACTTCGGGCAGGACCTAATCTTGTGTATTTTTTTCCGTACAACACGATGGGCTCCTCGGAATTTCCCTAGCTCCACTGGGAGCCGAGATATCGGCCTTTGAAAATCACGAAAAATGACGTTTTTTAAAAAATGGCTCAAAAATGGAAGAATCGTTGTTCAATCGATTTTTTTCCTTTCAAGTCTATATTCCATGTATTTTTTCCCGCTGATCACGAATACAACAATTGTTTTACTCTCAACTCAATATTTCCCATCTAAATCTCAAAAATACCATTTCTCGTCCATAAAATCGATATTTTCAATCACTCACTGTACTTTAGGCACAAAAAGGCCAGCGGATTCGTGTTCAGCGGGAAAAAATACGTCGAAATACATAGCGGTCCATTTTTAAAAAATAAATAAAAATTTCGACAAAAAATTCCAAGGCTACCCCTTTCGAGTCGATTTTTTGCGTTTTTCAACGTCCTCAAACAGCACGATAAAACGCCTCCGAAACTTCGGGCAGGACCTAATCTTGTGTATTTTTTTCCGTACAACACGATGGGCTTCTCGGAATTTCCCTAACTCCACTGGGAGCCGAGATATCGGCCTTTGAAAATCACGAAAAATGACGTTTTTTTCAAAAATGGCTCAAAAATGGAAGAATCGTTGTTCAATCGATTTTTTTCCTTTCAAGGCTATATTCCACGTATTTTTTCCCGCTGATCACGAATACAACAATTATTTTACGCCCAACTCAATATTTTCCATCTAAATCCCAAAAATACCATTTTTCATCCATAAAATCGATATTTCCCATCACTCACTGTACTTTAGGCACAAATAGGCCAGCGGATTCGTGTTCAGCGGGAAAAAATACGTCGAAATACATAGCAGTCTATTTAAAAAAAAAACAAATAAAAAGTTCGTCAAAAGTTCAAAAAGTCGGTTAAAAGTCAAAGTTCAAAAAGTCGTCAAAAAGTCAAAGGTCAGAATGGCTACAAATACCAAGTTCGAAAAATGGCCAAAATGACAAAGTCCACAAAATCGTCAAAAAGTCAGAGTTCAAAATGTCGGTAAAAAGTCAAAATTCAAAATGGCTAAAAATACCAAGTCCAAAAAATCGTCAAAAAGTCAAAGTTCAAAATGGCTAAAATACCAATTTCAAAAAATGGCGAAAAAGTTAAAGTCAAAATGTGGTCAAAAAGTCAAAGTCGAAGAAACGTCAAAAAGTCAAAGTCGAAGAGTGGTTAAAAAGTCAAAGTCCAAAAAATCATCAAAAAGTCAAACTTCAAAATGGCTAAAAATACCAAGTTCAAAAAATTGGTAAAAAGACGAAATCGAAAAGTGGTCGAAATGTCAAAGTCAAAGAGTGGTAAAAAAATCAAAGGTGAAAAAGTCGGTAAAAAGACAAAGTTCAAAAAGTCAAAGTTGGTCGCCGAACGTAAAACACTTGATGGGTAAGAGTGATCTGTGACGGAAGACTTCAAGTCACTTAAAAATAGTATTTCTCTGACGCGTCGGGGGGAGGGGGGGGAGGTCGCCCCCCCCCCCCCCCCCCCCCCCCCCCGGCCCCGTCCCCGCCCCGGCCCCGCTAGTAGAAGTAGCTTCTGGTAGACGTGGAAATGGTCTTAATAAAATGAAAAAGTAAGAAAAAACATAAAGAGACACTTGAAATAGCTCAAAAGTGGCATAGTTCAAGTCGAGGAATTATTTAAAACTCAAAAGACTTGCGGATAATTGAAGGAGGCCTCGGATCAAAATGGCAATAGTCTCAATCGACTCAGAAAAAAAAACACTTCGAATAGACATTTTCCGCAAACGTTTTGACTCGAACTTCAAAAAGTCGTCAAAAAGTAAATGTTCAAAAAGTCGGTAAAAAGGTCAAAGTTAGTAAAAATCGTAGTAAAAAAAAAAGAAAAAGTCAAATAAAACATAAAGAGACACTTGGAATATCTCAAAAGTGGCATAGTTCAAGTCGAGGAATTATTTAAAACTCAAAAGACTTGCGGATAATTGAAGGAGGCCTCGGATCAAGGTGGCAATAGTCTCAATCGACTCAGAAAAAAAAACACTTCGAATAGACATTTTCCGCAAACGTTTTGACTCGAACTTCAAAAAGTCGTCAAAAAGTCAATCTTCAAAAAGTCGGTAAAAAGGTCAAAGTTAGTAAAAATCGTAGTAAAAAAAAAGAAAAAGTCAAATAAAACATAAAGAGACACTTGGAATAGGTCAAAAGTGGCATAGTTCAAGTGGAGGAATTATTTAAAACTTAAAACACTTGCGGATGATTGAAGGAGGCCTCGGATCAAGGTGATAATAGTCTCAATCGACTCAAAAAAAAAAAGACTTCGAATAGACATTTTCCGCAAACATTTTAGGGGTCTACCAGGGGGCCTATTTAAAAAAAACCTTTAAAAGCCTTAAAAAGCCTTTAAAAGCCTTAGAAAGCTTTTAAAAGCCTTTAAAAGCCTTAAAAAGCTTTTAAAAGCCTTAAAAAGCTTTAAAAAGCCTTTAAAAGCCTTTAAAAGCCTTTAAAAGTCTTAGAAAGCTTTTAAAAGCCTTAAAAAGCTTTTAAAAGCCTTAAAAAGCCTTAAAAAGCCTTAAAAAGCCTTTAAAAGCCTTTAAAAGCCTTAGAAAGCTTTTAAAAGCTTTTAAAAGCCTTAAAAAGCTTTTCAAAGCCTTAAAAAGCTCTTAAAAGCCTTTAAAATCCTTAAAAAGCTTTAAAAAGCCTTTAAAAGCCTTCAAAAGCCTTACAAAGCTTTAAAAAGCCTTTAAAAGCCTTTAAAAGCCTTAAAAAGCTTTAAAAAGCCTTTAAAAGCCTTTAAAAGCCTTTAAAAGCTTTAAAAAGCCTTTAAAAGGCTTAAAGAGCTTTAAAAAGCCTTTAAAAGCCTTTAAAAGCCTTTAAAAGCCTTTAAAAGCCTTTAAAAGCCTTTAAAAGCCTTTAAAAGCCTTTAAAAGCCTTTAAAAGCCTTTAAAAGCCTTTAAAAGCCTTTACAAGGCTTAAAAAGCCTTCAAAAGCCTTCAAAAGCCTTTAAAAGCCTTTAAAAGCCTTAAAAAGCTTTTAAAAGCCTTTAAAAGCTTTTAAAAGCCTTAAAAAGCTTTTAAAAGCCTTTAAAAGCTTTTAAAAGCCCTTAAAAGCTTTAAAAAGCCTTTAAAAGCCTTTAAAAGCCTTAGAAAGCTTTAAAAAGCCTTTAAAAGCCTTAAAAAGCTTTGAAAAGCTTTAGAAAGCCTTAAAAAGCTTTAAAAAGCCTTTAAAAGCCTTTAAAAGCCTTTAAAAGCCTTAAAAAGCTTTAAAAAGCCTTTAAAAGCCTTTAAAAGCCTTTAAAAGCCTTTAAAAGCCTCTAAAAGCCTTTAAAAGCCTTTAAAAGCCTTTAAAAGCCTTTAAAAGCCTTTAAAAGCTTTAAAACCCTTTAAAAGCCTTTAAAAGCCTTCAAAAGCCTTTAAAAGCCTTTAAAAGCCTTTAAAAGCCTTTAAAAGCCTTTAAAAGCCTTTAGAAGCCTTTAAAAGCCTTAAGAAGCCTTTAAAAGCCTTTAAAAGCCTTTAAAAGCCTTTAAAAGCCTTTACAAGGCTTAAAAAGCCTTCAAAAGCCTTCAAAAGCCTTTAAAAGCCTTTAAAAGCCTTAAAAAGCTTTTAAAAGCCTTTAAAAGCTTTTAAAAGCCTTAAAAAGCTTTTAAAAGCCTTTAAAAGCTTTTAAAAGCCCTTAAAAGCTTTAAAAAGCCTTTAAAAGCCTTTAAAAGCCTTAGAAAGCTTTAAAAAGCCTTTAAAAGCCTTAAAAAGCTTTGAAAAGCTTTAGAAAGCCTTAAAAAGCTTTAAAAAGCCTTTAAAAGCCTTTAAAAGCCTTTAAAAGCCTTAAAAAGCTTTAAAAAGCCTTTAAAAGCCTTTAAAAGCCTTTAAAAGCCTTTAAAAGCCTCTAAAAGCCTTTAAAAGCCTTTAAAAGCCTTTAAAAGCCTTTAAAAGCCTTTAAAAGCTTTAAAACCCTTTAAAAGCCTTTAAAAGCCTTCAAAAGCCTTTAAAAGCCTTTAAAAGCCTTTAAAAGCCTTTAAAAGCCTTTAAAAGCCTTTAAAAGCCTTTAGAAGCCTTTAAAAGCCTTAAGAAGCCTTTAAAAGCCTTTAAAAGCCTTTAAAAGCCTTTAAAAGCCTTTAAAAGCCTTTAAAAGCCTTTAAAAGCCTTTAAAAGCCTTAAAAAGCTTTAAAAAGCCTTTAAAAGCCTTTAAAAGCCTTTAAAAGCTTTAAAAAGCCTTTAAAAGGCTTAAAGAGCTTTAAAAAGCCTTTAAAAGCCTTTAAAAGCCTTTAAAAGCCTTTAAAAGCCTTTAAAAGCCTTTAAAAGCCTTTAAAAGCCTTTAAAAGCCTTTAAAAGCCTTTAAAAGCCTTTACAAGGCTTAAAAAGCCTTCAAAAGCCTTCAAAAGCCTTTAAAAGCCTTTAAAAGCCTTAAAAAGCTTTTAAAAGCCTTTAAAAGCTTTTAAAAGCCTTAAAAAGCTTTTAAAAGCCTTTAAAAGCTTTTAAAAGCCCTTAAAAGCTTTAAAAAGCCTTTAAAAGCCTTTAAAAGCCTTAGAAAGCTTTAAAAAGCCTTTAAAAGCCTTAAAAAGCTTTGAAAAGCTTTAGAAAGCCTTAAAAAGCTTTAAAAAGCCTTTAAAAGCCTTTAAAAGCCTTTAAAAACCTTAAAAAGCTTTAAAAAGCCTTTAAAAGCCTTTAAAAGCCTTTAAAAGCCTTTAAAAGCCTCTAAAAGCCTTTAAAAGCCTTTAAAAGCCTTTAAAAGCCTTTAAAAGCCTTTAAAAGCTTTAAAACCCTTTAAAAGCCTTTAAAAGCCTTCAAAAGCCTTTAAAAGCCTTTAAAAGCCTTTAAAAGCCTTTAAAAGCCTTTAAAAGCCTTTAGAAGCCTTTAAAAGCCTTAAGAAGCCTTTAAAAGCCTTTAAAAGCCTTTAAAAGCCTTTAAAAGCCTTTACAAGGCTTAAAAAGCCTTCAAAAGCCTTCAAAAGCCTTTAAAAGCCTTTAAAAGCCTTTAAAAGCTTTTAAAAGCCTTTAAAAGCTTTTAAAAGCCTTAAAAAGCTTTTAAAAGCCTTTAAAAGCTTTTAAAAGCCCTTAAAAGCTTTAAAAAGCCTTTAAAAGCCTTTAAAAGCCTTAGAAAGCTTTAAAAAGCCTTTAAAAGCCTTAAAAAGCTTTGAAAAGCTTTAGAAAGCCTTAAAAAGCTTTAAAAAGCCTTTAAAAGCCTTTAAAAGCCTTTAAAAGCCTTAAAAAGCTTTAAAAAGCCTTTAAAAGCCTTTAAAAGCCTTTAAAAGCCTTTAAAAGCCTCTAAAAGCCTTTAAAAGCCTTTAAAAGCCTTTAAAAGCCTTTAAAAGCCTTTAAAAGCTTTAAAACCCTTTAAAAGCCTTTAAAAGCCTTCAAAAGCCTTTAAAAGCCTTTAAAAGCCTTTAAAAGCCTTTAAAAGCCTTTAAAAGCCTTTAAAAGCCTTTAGAAGCCTTTAAAAGCCTTAAGAAGCCTTTAAAAGCCTTTAAAAGCCTTTAAAAGCCTTTAAAAGCCTTTAAAAGCCTTTAAAAGCCTTTAAAAGCCTTTAAAAGCCTTTAAAAGCCTTTAAAAGCCTTTAAAAGCCTTTAAAAGCCTTTAAAAGCCTTTAGAAGCCTTTAAAAGCCTTTAAAAGCCTTTAAAAGCCTTCAAAAGCCTTTAAAAGCCTTTAGAAGCCTTTAAAAGCCTTTAAAAGCCTTCAAAAGCCTTTAAAAGCCTTTAGAAGCCTTTAAAAGCCTTTAGAAGCCTTAAAAAGCCTTAAAAAGCGTTTAAAAGCCTTTAAAAGCGTTAAAAAGCCTTAAAAAGCATTAAAAAGCGTTTAAAAGCCTTTAAAATCTTTAAAAGCCTTAAAAAGCCTTTAAAAGCCTTTAAAAGCCTTTAAAAGCCTTTAAAATCCTTAAAAAGCCTTTAAAAGCCTTTACAAGCCTTTAAAAGCCTTTAAAAGCCTTTAAAAGCCTTTAAAAGCCTTAAAAAGCCTTTAAAAGCCTTTAAAAGCCTTTAAAAGCCTTAAAAAGCCTTTAAAAGCCTTTAAAAGCCTTTAAAAGCCTTTAAAGCCTTAAAAAGCCTTGTTGTACCCCGGATAGGGTAGTAGCACCCTATTAAAGGCCGTTAATATATTAATAGGACATTAATATATTATTCGTATAATTAAAATAATAATGTAATGGTATATTAATTATTATTATACGTTTTCGTAAAACAATGTGATATTATACTGTATTCATATAACAGTATAATATTATAGTTGTAATATATAGTTGTAATACTATAATATATCGTAGTATATTATAGTGTTGTAGTATACATTCCAGCTCGGACAGCGGCATCCGAAAAGTGGAGCAACTCCGGTTGCACAATATCGGGGTCCCCTTACCCTTCCAATTTTTCGACAAAAATGGTATTTTTACAAAAAAATTTTTTAGAATTTTTTCGTTAATGAAATCGGTTGGTAAATATGCCACTTGAAAACAATGGCGGAGGTTTTAATTCGATATCGCGAAATTTTTTGAAAAAAAGTGCCGTTTCGCAAAATTTAACATAGGATTCCCTATGCTGAAAATGGTCAATTTTTAAAATTTCGAAAAAAATACAAGTTGCGTGTGTTTTGAGCCGGAAATGGGCCACTTGAAGCCAATGGAGATGGTAAAAAATTGATATCTCGAAAAAAAATATTTGGCCATTTTTAAAGTGGAAAAATGAGAAGGGGGTACCCTTACAATTTTTCGACAAAAATGGTATTTTTACAAAAAAATTTTTTAGAATTTTTTCGTTAATGAAATCGGTTGGTAAATATGCCACTTGAAAACAATGGCGGAGGTTTTAATTCGATATCTCGAAATTTTTTGAAAAAAAGTGCCGTTTCGCAAAATTTAACATAAGATTCCCTATGCTGAAAATGATCAATTTTTAAAATTTCGAAAAAAATACAAGTTGCGTGTGTTTTGAGCCGGAAATGGGCCACTTGAAGCCAATGGAGATGGTAAAAAATTGATATCTCGAAAAAAAATATTTGGCCATTTTAAAAGTGGAAAAATGAGAAGGGGGTACCCTTACAATTTTTCGACAAAAATGGTATTTTTACAAAAAAATTTTTTAGAATTTTTTCGTTAATGAAATCGGTTGGTAAATATGCCACTTGAAAACAATGGCGGAGGTTTTAATTCGATATCTCGAAATTTTTTGAAAAAAAGTGCCGTTTCGCAAAATTTAACATAGGATTCCCGATGCTGAAAATGATCAATTTTTTAAATTTCGAAAAAAATACAAGTTGCGTGTGTTTTGAGCAGGAAATGGGCCACTTGAAGCCAATGGAGATGGTAAAAAATTGATATCTCGAAAAAAAATATTTGGCCATTTTAAAAGTGGAAAAATGAGAAGGGGGTACCCTTACAATTTTTCGACAAAAATAGTATTTTTACAAAAAAATTTTTTAGAATTTTTTCGTTAATGAAATCGGTTGGTAAATATGCCACTTGAAAACAATGGCGGAGGTTTTAATTCGATATCTCGAAATTTTTTGAAAAAAAGTGCCGTTTCGCAAAATTTAACATAGGATTCCCTATGCTGAAAATGGTCAATTTTTAAAATTTCGAAAAAAATACAAGTTGCGTGTGTTTTGAGCCGGAAATGGGCCACTTGAAGCCAATGGAGATGGTAAAAAATTGATATCTCGAAAAAAAATATTTGGCCATTTTAAAAGTAGAAAAATGAGAAGGGGGTACCCTTACAATTTTTCGACAAAAATGGTATTTTTACAAAAAAATTTTTTAGAATTTTTTCGTTAATGAAATCGGTTGGTAAATATGCCACTTGAAAACAATGGCGGAGGTTTTAATTCGATATCTCGAAATTTTTGAAAAAAAGTGCCGTTTCGCAAAATTTAACATAGGATTCCCTATGCTGAAAATGATCAATTTTTTAAATTTCGAAAAAAATACAAGTTGCGTTTTTTTTTAGCAGGAAATGGGCCACTTGAAGCCAATGGAGATGGTCAAAAATTGATATCTCGAAAAAAAATATTTTGCCATCTTAAAAGTGGAAAAATGAGAAGGGGGTACCCTTACAATTTTTCGACAAAAATTGTATTTTTACAAAAAAATTTTTTAGAATTTTTTCGTTAATGAAATCGGTTGGTAAATATGCCACTTGAAAACAATGGCGGAGGTTTTAATTCGATATCTCGAAATTTTTTGAAAAAAAGTTCCGTTTCGCAAAATTTAACATAGGATTCCCTATGCTGAAAATGGTCAATTTTTAAAATTTCGAAAAAAAGTACAAGTTGCGTGTGTTTTGAGCCGGAAATGGGCCACTTGAAGCCAATGGAGATGGTAAAAAATCGATATATTGAAAAAAAATTTTTGGCCATTTTAAAAGTGGAAAATGAGAAGGGGGTACCCTTCCAATTTTTCGACGAAAATGGTATTTTTACAAAAAAATTTTTTAGAATTTTTTCGTTAATGAAATCGGTTGGTAAATATGCCACTTGAAAACAATGGCGGAGGTTTTAATTCGATATCTCGAAATTTTTTGAAAAAAAGTGCCGTTTCGCAAAATTTAACATAGGATTCCCTATGCTGAAAATGGTAAATTTTTAAAATTTCGAAAAAAATACAAGTTGCGTGTGTTTTGAGCCGGAAATGGGCCACTTGAAGCCAATGGAGATGGTAAAAAATTGATATCTCGAAAAAAAATATTTGACCATTTTAAAAGTGGAAAAATGAGAAGGGGGTACCCTTACAATTTTTCGACAAAAATGGTATTTTTACAAAAAAATTTTTTAGAATTTTTTCGTTAATGAAATCGGTTGGTAAATATGCCACTTGAAAACAATGGCGGAGGTTCTAATTCGATATCTCGAAATTTTTTGAAAAAAGTGCCGTTTCGCAAAATTTAACATAGGATTCCCTATGCTGAATATGGTAAATTTTTAAAATTTCGAAAAAAATACAAGTTGCGTGTGTTTTGAGCCGGAAATGGGCCACTTGAAGCCAATGGAGATGGTAAAAAATTGATATCTCGAAAAAAAATTTTTGGCCATTTTAAAAGTGGAAAAATGAGAAGGGGGTACCCTTCCAATTTTTCGACAAAAATGGTATTTTTACAAAAAAATTTTTTAGAATTTTTTCGTTAATGAAATCGGTTGGTAAATATGCCACTTGAAAACAATGGCGGAGGTTCTAATTCGATATCTCGAAATTTTTTGAAAAAAAGTGCCGTTTCGCAAAATTTAACATAGGATTCCCTATGCTGAAAATGGTAAATTTTTAAAATTTCGAAAAAAATACAAGTTGCGTGTGTTTTGAGCCGGAAATGGGCCACTTGAAGCCAATGGAGATGGTAAAAAATTGATATCTCGAAAAAAAATATTTTGCCATTTTAAAAGTGGAAAAATGAGAAGGGGGTACCCTTCCAATTTTTCGACAAAAATGGTATTTTTACAAAAAAATTTTTTAGAATTTTTTCGTTAATGAAATCGGTTGGTAAATATGCCACTTGAAAACAATGGCGGAGGTTTTAATTCGATATCTCGAAATTTTTTGAAAAAAAGTGCCGTTTCGCAAAATTTAACATAGGATTCCCTATGCTGAAAATGATCAATCTTTTAAATTTCGAAAAAAATACAAGTTGCGTGTGTTTTGAGCAGGAAATGGGCCACTTGAAGCCAATGGAGATGGTCAAAAATTGATATCTCGAAAAAAAATTTTTGGCCATTTTAAAAGTGGAAAAATGAGAAGGGGGTACCCTTCCAATTTTTCGACAAAAATGGTATTTTTACAAAAAAATTTTTTAGAATTTTTTCGTTAAAGAAATCGGTTGGTAAATATGCCACTTGAAAACAATGGCGGAGGTTTTAATTCGGTATCTCGAAATTTTTTGAAAAAAAGTGCCGTTTCGCAAAATTTAACATAGGATTCCCTATGCTGAAAATGGTCAATTTTTAAAATTTCGAAAAAAATACAAGTTGCGTGTGTTTTGAGCCGGAAATGGGCCACTTGAAGCCAATGGAGATGGTAAAAAATCGATATATTGAAAAAAAATTTTTGGCCATTTTAAAAGTGGAAAAATGAGAAGGGGGTACCCTTACAATTTTTCGACAAAAATGGTATTTTTACAAAAAAATTTTTTAGAATTTTTTCGTTAATGAAATCGGTTGGTAAATATGCCACTTGAAAACAATGGCGGAGGTTTTAATTCGATATCTCGAAATTTTTTGAAAAAAAGTGCCGTTTCGCAAAATTTAACATAGGATTCCCTATGCTGAAAATGGTCAATTTTTAAAATTTCGAAAAAAATACAAGTTGCGTGTGTTTTGAGCCGGAAATGGGCCACTTGAAGCCAATGGAGATGGTAAAAAATCGATATCTCGAAAAAAAATATTTGGCCATTTTGAAAGTGGAAAAATGAGAAGGGGGTACCCTTACAATTTTTCGACAAAAATGGTATTTTTACAAAAAAATTTTTTAGAATTTTTTCGTTAATGAAATCGGTTGGTAAATATGCCACTTGAAAACAATGGCGGAGGTTTTAATTCGATATCTCGAAATTTTTTGAAAAAAAGTGCCGTTTCGCAAAATTTAACATAGGATTCCCTATGCTGAAAATGGTCAATTTTTAAAATTTCGAAAAAAATACAAGTTGCGTGTGTTTTGAGCCGGAAATGGCCCACTTGAAGCCAATGGAGATGGTAAAAAATTGATATCTCGAAAAAAAATATTTGGCCATTTTAAAAGTGGAAAAATGAGAAGGGGGTACCCTTACAATTTTTCGACAAAAATGGTATTTTTACAAAAAAATTTTTTAGAATTTTTTCGTTAATGAAATCGGTTGGTAAATATGCCACTTGAAAACAATGGCGGAGGTTTTAATTCGATATCTCGAAATTTTTTGAAAAAAAGTGCCGTTTCGCAAAATTTAACATAGGATTCCCTATGCTGAAAATGGTCAATTTTTAAAATTTCGAAAAAAATACAAGTTGCGTGTGTTTTGAGCCGGAAATGGGCCACTTGAAGCCAATGGAGATGGTAAAAAATTGATATCTCGAAAAAAAATATTTGGCCATTTTAAAAGTGGAAAAATGAGAAGGGGGTACCCTTACAATTTTTCGACAAAAATGGTATTTTTACAAAAAAATTTTTTAGAATTTTTTCGTTAATGAAATCGGTTGGTAAATATGCCACTTGAAAACAATGGCGGAGGTTTTAATTCGATATCTCGAAATTTTTTGAAAAAAAGTGCCGTTTCGCAAAATTTAACATAGGATTCCCTATGCTGAAAATGGTCAATTTTTAAAATTTCGAAAAAAATACAAGTTGCGTGTGTTTTGAGCCGGACATGGGCCACTTGAAGCCAATGGAGATGGTAAAAAATTGATATCTCGAAAAAAAATATTTGGCCATTTTAAAAGTGGAAAAATGAGAAGGGGGTACCCTTACAATTTTTCGACAAAAATGGTATTTTTACAAAAAAATTTTTTAGAATTTTTTCGTTAATGAAATCGGTTGGTAAATATGCCACTTGAAAACAATGGCGGAGGTTTTAATTCGATATCTCGAAATTTTTTGAAAAAAAGTGCCGTTTCGCAAAATTTAACATAGGATTCCCTATGCTGAAAATGGTCAATTTTTAAAATTTCGAAAAAAATACAAGTTGCGTGTGTTTTGAGCCGGAAATGGGCCACTTGAAGCCAATGGAGATGGTAAAAAATTGATATCTCGAAAAAAAATATTTGGCCATTTTAAAAGTGGAAAAATGAGAAGGGGGTACCCTTACAATTTTTCGACAAAAATGGTATTTTTACAAAAAAATTTTTTAGAATTTTTTCGTTAATGAAATCGGTTGGTAAATATGCCACTTGAAAACAATGGCGGAGGTTTTAATTCGATATCTCGAAATTTTTTGAAAAAAAGTGCCGTTTCGCAAAATTTAACATAGGATTCCCTATGCTGAAAATGGTCAATTTTTAAAATTTCGAAAAAAATACAAGTTGCGTGTGTTTTGAGCCGGAAATGGCCCACTTGAAGCCAATGGAGATGGTAAAAAATTGATATCTCGAAAAAAAATATTTGGCCATTTTAAAAGTGGAAAAATGGGAAGGGGGTACCCTTACAATTTTTCGACAAAAATGGTATTTTTACAAAAAAATTTTTTAGAATTTTTTCGTTAATGAAATCGGTTGGTAAATATGCCACTTGAAAACAATGGCGGAGGTTTTAATTCGATATCTCGAAATTTTTTGAAAAAAAGTGCCGTTTCGCAAAATTTAACATAGGATTCCCTATGCTGAAAATGGTCAATTTTTAAAATTTCGAAAAAAATACAAGTTGCGTGTGTTTTGAGCCGGAAATGGGCCACTTGAAGCCAATGGAGATGGTAAAAAATCGATATCTCGAAAAAAAATATTTGGCCATTTTGAAAGTGGAAAAATGAGAAGGGGGTACCCTTACAATTTTTCGACAAAAATGGTATTTTTACAAAAAAATTTTTTAGAATTTTTTCGTTAATGAAATCGGTTGGTAAATATGCCACTTGAAAACAATGGCGGAGGTTTTAATTCGATATCTCGAAATTTTTTGAAAAAAAGTGCCGTTTCGCAAAATTTAACATAGGATTCCCTATGCTGAAAATGGTCAATTATTAAAATTTCGAAAAAAATACAAGTTGCGTGTGTTTTGAGCCGGAAATGGGCCACTTGAAGCCAATGGAGATGGTAAAAAATCGATATCTCGAAAAAAAATATTTGGCCATTTTAAAAGTGGAAAAATGAGAAGGGGGTACCCTTACAATTTTTCGACAAAAATGGTATTTTTACAAAAAAATTTTTTAGAATTTTTTCGTTAATGAAATCGGTTGGTAAATATGCCACTTGAAAACAATGGCGGAGGTTTTAATTCGATATCTCGAAATTTTTTGAAAAAAGTGCCGTTTCGCAAAATTTAACATAGGATTCCCTATGCTGAAAATGGTCAATTTTTAAAATTTCGAAAAAAATACAAGTTGCGTGTGTTTTGAGCCGGAAATGGCCCACTTGAAGCCAATGGAGATGGTAAAAAATTGATATATCGAAAAAAAATATTTGGCCATTTTAAAAGTGGAAAAATGAGAAGGGGGTACCCTTACAATTTTTCGACAAAAATGGTATTTTTACAAAAAAATTTTTTAGAATTTTTTCGTTAATGAAATCGGTTGGTAAATATGCCACTTGAAAACAATGGCGGAGGTTTTAATTCGATATCTCGAAATTTTTTGAAAAAAAGTGCCGTTTCGCAAAATTTAACATAGGATTCCCTATGCTGAAAATGGTCAATTATTAAAATTTCGAAAAAAATACAAGTTGCGTGTGTTTTGAGCCGGAAATGGGCCACTTGAAGCCAATGGAGATGGTAAAAAATCGATATATCGAAAAAAAATATTTGGCCATTTTAAAAGTGGAAAAATGAGAAGGGGGTACCCTTACAATTTTTCGACAAAAATGGTATTTTTACAAAAAAATTTTTTAGAATTTTTTCGTTAATGAAATCGGTTGGTAAATATGCCACTTGAAAACAATGGCGGAGGTTTTAATTCGATATCTCGAAATTTTTTGAAAAAAAGTGCCGTTTCGCAAAATTTAACATAGGATTCCCTATGCTGAAAATGGTCAATTATTAAAATTTCGAAAAAAATACAAGTTGCGTGTGTTTTGAGCCGGAAATGGGCCACTTGAAGCCAATGGAGATGGTAAAAAATCGATATCTCGAAAAAAAATATTTGGCCATTTTAAAAGTGGAAAAATGAGAAGGGGGTACCCTTACAATTTTTCGACAAAAATGGTATTTTTACAAAAAAATTTTTTAGAATTTTTTCGTTAATGAAATCGGTTGGTAAATATGCCACTTGAAAACAATGGCGGAGGTTTTAATTCCATATCTCGAAATTTTTTGAAAAAAAGTGCCGTTCCGCAAAATTTAACATAGGATTCCCTATGCTGAAAATGGTCAATTTTTAAAATTTCGAAAAAAATACAAGTTGCGTGTGTTTTGAGCCGGAAATGGGCCACTTGAAGCCAATGGAGATGGTAAAAAATTGATATCTCGAAAAAAAATATTTGGCCATTTTAAAAGTGGAAAAATGAGAAGGGGGTACCCTTACAATTTTTCGACAAAAATGGTATTTTTACAAAAAAATTTTTTAGAATTTTTTCGTTAATGAAATCGGTTGGTAAATATGCCACTTGAAAACAATGGCGGAGGTTTTAATTCGATATCTCGAAATTTTTTGAAAAAAAGTGCCGTTTCGCAAAATTTAACATAGGATTCCCTATGCTGAAAATGGTCAATTTTTAAAATTTCGAAAAAAATACAAGTTGCGTGTGTTTTGAGCCGGAAATGGGCCACTTGAAGCCAATGGAGATGGTAAAAAATTGATATCTCGAAAAAAAATATTTGGCCATTTTAAAAGTGGAAAAATGAGAAGGGGGTACCCTTACAATTTTTCGACAAAAATGGTATTTTTACAAAAAAATTTTTTAGAATTTTTTCGTTAATGAAATCGGTTGGTAAATATGCCACTTGAAAACAATGGCGGAGGTTTTAATTCGATATCTCGAAATTTTTTGAAAAAAAGTGCCGTTTCGCAAAATTTAACATAGGATTCCCTATGCTGAAAATGGTCAATTTTTAAAATTTCGAAAAAAATACAAGTTGCGTGTGTTTTGAGCCGGAAATGGCCCACTTGAAGCCAATGGAGATGGTAAAAAATTGATATATCGAAAAAAAATATTTGGCCATTTTAAAAGTGGAAAAATGAGAAGGGGGTACCCTTACAATTTTTCGACAAAAATGGTATTTTTACAAAAAAATTTTTTAGACTTTTTTCGTTAATGAAATCGGTTGGTAAATATGCCACTTGAAAACAATGGCGGAGGTTTTAATTCGATATCTCGAAATTTTTTGAAAAAAGTGCCGTTTCGCAAAATTTAACATAGGATTCCCTATGCTGAAAATGGTCAATTTTTAAAATTTCGAAACAAATACAAGTTGCGTGTGTTTTGAGCCGGAAATGGGCCACTTGAAGCTAATGGAGATGGTAAAAAATCGATATCTCGAAAAAAAATATTTGGCCATTTTAAAAGTGGAAAAATAAGAAGGGTATCCTTAAAATTTTTCGACAAAAATGGTATTTTTCATAATACCCCCGTTTGTTGACAGTGGAAAAAGACAATTGTGGAACCATTATTTACCAAAACTATTCCCAAATGCATTGCGCCGTGTAAATTGCATCGAAGATCGAATCGCTTGTGCGAGCGTGCAGCTAATAGCTTTATAAACTGTCGCCACGAATGTCCAGCCCGCGAGCTTTCCTTCTAAATTCAAGGTGACGTTACACACATGAAATGTTATGTTTTCGTGGATGCAGCGTCAATAGTCGCAGCCGAATACAATTGTCATTTGATGTCCGGATTTCACGCATTCACGGAAAAAACAGAATTACAGTTTTTAATACCGACTGTGGCATGATACTTTACCTTACGTTCAAATGAAACGTTATTACCGATGGATCGAAGGTCTTCGATAACGAAGCTTCGTTACTGAAACAAATTTTTAAAAATATGTTAACAAATTATTAATTTTCATCTTGTTAACGGCCCCTCCGCTGTACCGCCACCTGTCGGGTAGTTGCAGCGAATCATGTGTGCCACACGCAAACTTCGCTTCTCCGCATTTAGGCTCGTCGATGACGCCACCCGACGAATACGTCGTTAATTTGCCCCTTCCAGGGCGTATTTTCAAATTTCAAAATACTATTTTTTTATTAATCAATACATGATTGATAAAATAGTTTCATAGAAAACATATATGTGTTTTCGATATAATTTTACACATTCGATTAATCGTATTTTTTTCACCCGCTTCACGATTACGACACGATGCTTGTTTTGGAATTAATTTACAAGTTACTAAAAAGTTGCGTAACTTTGCGTTGGATCCTGCTCGAGCGTCATCCTCAGACCGCCAGAGTGATTCTCGAATTTACACTGCGCTGCGATTGCGAGCTCGAGGCGATTCTCGTCGACTCTCGCTCGTTCTTCAGCAACCACTCGTCCATCGGTTTCGTCGTTCTCAGCTGACCGCGAACAATCGATATCAATCGCGACACCCACGCGGCGTTCGGTTTCGCGTCCGTTACTTCGTCCCTACAGAAAAAATGAGTAAATACATTTTTGAATAAAATCAAAAAGTCAAATACAAATAAATAAAAACATTGTTACCTTGGCATGAGAGCAATGATCAAATTCGCCCAACTCTCGATGTTTCCGGGAAACGAGAAAACGGTTTTCTGCACCGATCTCACTCCTCGTCTGGGACAATTTTTCTTCAATCCCTCGCCGTCGTCCGACCGGTCTCTATCGTCATTCGCCTCGTCGCTGAGATCGCCGAGCGACGAGATGCAAGCCACTTGTGAGACACCGACCGCCGAAGTTTTACGTCCGAGGAGCATTGCTTTTTGCGCACAGTGCGCGAACGTACGGGAGTTGCTTTGCAGTAAAATCTTTACGAGACCCACCCAGCTGCCTACATCGTCTGAAACGAGACAATTCAATGTTAATCACAAATAATTTTTTTTCTCTATAATAACTTTGTACCCTATAAAAATATATTATATCCAGCAGTTCTAAAGTTGTTCATCGAGATATTGAATTGAAAACTGAAAGTGAACAATTTTGCAACCAATCACGAGCTTTCGTAAGCTTCCGCTAATCTTATATATATTTTGGAAAACTGGATTTGTTTGTTTGTTTGCTTGTTGGTTGTGATGTTTCTTCTAATCCCCCTTTTTGGTGAAGCTTAGAGTGTTCTAATTGTAGTGGGGATAAAAGAAAGTTAATTTACGAAATTCATACGTTCCATCCGTCAAAGTTCGAAGCATATCCGGACATCTTTCGTACTCGACGATACACAGAATAAATCAATTGGATAAAAAAATTACCAGGATGTCGATGAACAGCCTTGGAGAGTACGCGAATAGCGCCGTCGATGTCCTGATGTACGAGACGTGAGTAAGCGGTAAGTACAGCGACGTGATGACGATGATCGGGATCGTCCTTGTAGGGTTCGAGTTCGTGGAGCACCAAAGCTGTGAGATTGGCATCGTCGTGCAGTAATCCAAGAGCCGCTGCAGCGAGAAGTCCCGCGACCGTTGGCGGTTGGATCTGTATGCACTGGAAGAGCAGAGTTTTGACGTCGTCGACCTCCTGAAACATGTAAGCCATCGCTGCCATGGCGCAGAGAACGTGGGCCTTGTCGGAACCGGCGTCAGCGAGCCAATTTAGAGTCGCTTCGTAGGCCGCGTAAGATTCCTCGAAGCGATTGGCTAAAATAAAGAAAACATCACTAATAAAAACATTTCGATCTATTTTGTGATAATATCGGGACACATCAATTTTTTAAGAGTGCGAACGATATGACACTGTTGAAAACGATACTAATGTGTCGGGCTCAACCGATTGTTTGGCCGTCTCTGTTATGTCGTCGTATATTTGAGCATCGTTGAAGACGGATTCCATCAGACACAATGGCAAATGTAATGATAATATATTACAATTAAAGTATAATTAAAATGGGTTTTCTCGTTCAGAAAGTATATTTATCAAAACAATTTATTGCTTAAACATTGTTTAAGCAATAATTAGTAACCATTTTTTACCGACAATATTGTTTCGTTGCGTAAAAAAACAATATTGACCAATCTTGAGACTAAGAATCCCACGAATTCGGTAAAAAAAAAAAAACAACACCGACGATGTCCGGCTGTTGGGTATCGCGAAACAATTTTTTGTTTAATAAAATTGTAATTGATACGTCCCGCGAAACTTTTTAAATTCGAGGAAAGATGTTGCGAACTAATGTGTAGCTGAGCGGTCACCCATCCAAGTACCGACCATGAGCGGTATTGCTTGACTTTGGTGAAGCCCGTGCGTAGGTAAGCGGTCACCCATCCGAGTACTGACCGTGACCGGTCGATGTTTAGATATCTCAACATCCGCCGAACAGTTATGATCGAAACTGGGCGCGTTGGAAAGCTTGGGCTCGAATTATATTATAAAAGTATCGTTGAAATTTTGATGCGATGCTTCGTTGCCGAGATCAAGACGACCGAAAATAATCGCGTTAACTCACGCACAATCGAACATTTTTTGATCGATCGCTGATCACGATCATCATATCTCAGGATCCACCGAACGGTTTTGATCGTAACTAGGCGCGTTGGAAAGCTTGGGGAGGCATTTTATATTTAAAATGTTAAGACCATTTCGATCCGATGCTTTGTTTCCGAGATAATTGAGTGCAAAGAATTACTTCCGGCATATTGGAGTATAACTACTTGGTAGCGTCTTGATATCGCTCATCGCTCAAATTTTTCGCTTATCGCTTAAATTTTTTAAGTACTTGTCGTTGAGACGCTACCGCGTCTCTTGATTATATTGCATTAAATTTCATATTTTAGATAAAATATAAATATTGATATGAGAAAAATGTTATTCGGTACGTTAAAAAATATCATTGGAAGAAAATGAAATTTCAAATAATACTTTAGCGCGCAATCATTTTTTTAAATCTTAGATCGAGTCGCCACATTCCCGGTGTCATAAACTTTTTTTATTATCCCCGTGGGAATTGATATTCGCGTATACCGATACGATCTAGCTACACGGACGCTTCATCCACGCCGTTACCGCCTGACACGTGCAGTGCAATATATACCTGTTCACAACAACGGTCAACCAAAAGGCAAACCAAGTTTTCACAAAAAACTATTCAATATAAACTTATCGACTTGAAATCGAGCTTGTCGAATACGGCGATCGGTAACGAAAACTAGTTTTTTGTTTGTTTCTTTTAAAGCGCCATGCTCCTCGGAATAACATTCTTAAACAAAGCTAAATCACAACCGTTTTCATACAAGAATTTCCATTCGACGGGAAACAGTATGCGCACCCGTGACAAAAATTACAGTTTTCGTTACCGACAGAGGATCGGTTGAGTGTATAGAAAGGGATGGCACGTAGGCCTGGGAACAAATTTTCTACGAACCTTTAAACAACGCGAGAGCGAGCTGGGCGTGAGACCTGAAACTCGCAGTTTTAATCATCTTGCAAGCCTCTATAGCCTCGTCGAACTGTCCCAATTGTACGAGAACCCTGGCCAGGTTGATCCTAACGGAATCCCTGTTAGTCTCTTCTTTCTCGAGCTTCAGAGCCTCGACGAATTCTTGTGAGGCTCGGTTGTACAGCTTACAACGCTCGAGCAGCAAGCCGAAAGCATTTCGCCCACAGGCATCGTTTGGCATTTGTTCTGCAAAATTAAGAAATTTCATTATTCTTTTCGTTTCTTTAAAGTACCGAAATAATAGACTACTTCGGAGGGACCTACTACAAGTACGCGGTACTGCAATATGTACTGAAGTACTCAGTTATCCAAAACGTACTTCAGGTGCCGCTACTTCAAGTACACGGTAAGTTAATATACACTTGAAGTACTCAGCACTTCAAATACCGGTACTTGAACACGTACTTGAAGTTCCAGTACTTGAACATGCACTTCAAGTACTCGGAACTTGAATGTGCACATGTAGGACGCCGTCCTTCAATACGCACTTGGAGCCTCGGTACTTGAAGTACTGAATTTAACTTCGAGTTCGAGTTAGATTTTCGAACTTACCAATGTACCAGGTCATCGCGTCGGTCGCTACTGCGACAGCGTGCATATTCTCGATCGTGTAGGTGTAAAGAGGATCCTCCTTGGCTCTGGGATCGAGAAGAGTGGTGAGAACCCAGTGAGCGTATCCCATAGCCGCCTGACTGTGATATCCCAGACTAGTCGCGTGTCGAAACAAATCCATCGCTTCCTTTCTGTCCATCGCTTCGGCTATCATGCTCTGGCCTATCCAGCTGTTGCCATACTCGGGATCCGCTCGCTGAGCGCGGGAGAACGCCTCGTTTGCTTTGTACGGATCGCCTGGGAAATAGATCGCACAAAATTCGTTAATTTTTATCGTTTTTGTAAGCAAGTTTTTAAGTATTGTTAATGAGTCGAAAGACCGTACCGAGGCTTAGATATAATGTCCCTAGATTGGTCCAGGCGATCGCATTGTTAGTTTCTCGGTCGATAGCCATTACGCAGCAGTGCTGAGCTAGGGCGTAGTTCTTAACTTCCTCGGTCATGCAAACAGCCGCGAGAATGTTCCAGTGGACCCAGGTCGACGGACATAATTTGACGGCTTGTTTCGCAGCGGCCAGGGATTTTTTCGCAGCGTCGACCCTATTGACCCACGGGTCCGACCGCAGCTGGGACAAATAGCAGCAGGCGAGGTCGTGCCAGAGGAGGGCCGAATCCTTCGAGAGACTCAGTGCTCGGCAGTAGCAGCTGAAATTTTTTAATTGTTTTCATTTATTGAGAAATTATGCCAAACTTCGTCCAGCAGCTCCGTCGGTAATGAAAACTGTAATAAATGCTTTCTCTCCAAGGGCACTAAACTCTTTCGTGGAAGACCAACGTAACAGCGTCAGCTCGAATCTAATAACTCGTGTTAAGTTCGAAACGTCGAATAATCTTGGGGGGTGGGGATGGATTACGGTTTTTGGTTACCGACAGGGTCCGTTGACTCACCGCGAAGCGAGCACGAACAGTTCGCTCTGTCGCACAACAATGCGCTCCTCTTGGCTATCCGACTTGACGAGGCCCGGAGTGATGTCCAAGTACGAGTACTTGTTCGGGAAAACGGCGACCCTGTAGCAAGCGTCGCCGAGAAGTTTCCACATGCAAGAGAGCTCGCCGTTCTCGATTATCGCGTCCGTCAAACTGTCCGCGGCTTGCTGAGCGTTTCTTCGGGCGCGTCCAAGTAACTGCTGTCTGGCGTTGCTCCTCGCGAGGCCGAGACACGTCTCGGCGAGCCCCTTCAAAGCCGGGATGTAGCGACGGTCCTGGCTGAGAACTTTGCTGAAATCCTCCTTCGCCTCCTCGTGCTGTCCCAATACCTGCGAGAAAAACGAGCATTCGTTTGATAGTCGATATGCGTTCTTGAATACTAGAAAAAAGATTCTTTACGAATTACCATTGTAGACTTAAAAAAAAACATTATCACAAAGATTTTTAGGTAATTTTTTTTGCTGACCACTTTAATATTTGCCAATTGAATCATCGGATAAACCGAGCCTGGACTTAGTTCCAAGGCCCGTTGGTATGACTTCAAAGCGGAGGTGTGAGCCCCGCGCGCCAAATAGGCGTCAGCCAACGATTCCCAGCAGTGGCTGTAACGAGAAAAAAAGCCATTGTGGCATTCATGTAAGAGTTACTAAAAAAAAATCATAATTGTGTGTATAAAAGGGTTGGACCTTAAAAACTGAAACGACTTTCTCCTTGGCGGAAACTCGTACAGTGTCTAGTTCCCGAAATACGGAACAGTTTCAGTTTGCAGCCGACGGGGACGCTCGGCCGAGCGTACGCGCCATGTGTCGCGCGCATGATATTTGACTGAAACTTTAACTATTCGTAACTAGAAAAGTACCAAACCTACATAGTTTCGCCAACGGAAAAGTTTGCTCAGTTTCGAACAGCGAACGTGATTCCACACTTTTTAACCCATTATATATATATATATATATATATATATATATATATATTTTTTTTCATTCTCGTGCGCTAGAAAGTTTAAAGGGAGTTCGGTTTACTTGTCGTTGGGATCCGCGCGAATTACGTAGCGCAGTGATTTTATCGCTTGGCTGACTTCGCCCTGATCCAGTTGTTGCAGTCCCAGCTGTAACCAGGCCCACTTGGGCCCCCCACCGTCCGCGGTCGTCACTCTCAATAGCATTTGCATATTTGCCTCCTGCGAATAAAATTCATGAATTGTAATATCAATTTTTGAGAAAAAAAGTGTCAAAAAATAGGTACAAAAATACTCGAATTTCATTGATAAAACATATACAACACGACCGCGTTTCTCCGATCCTCGGGAGCCAATCCAATTAAGCACGACCGCGTAAGTTGGATACCCCACTACCTGCCCAAGTACCTGCTCACCGTCCCTTTCCATACGCAAAATACCCTTTCCGAGCACCGTTACGCTTTGCTCGTGGAGATACGTATAGTCGCAAAAAATGACCGTAATATAAGCGTGCAGAAATATACTCTATGTATTTCGCAGCTCAAGTCATCGTTCGAAATTGACTTCTTAATTTGAATATGAAATGCATTCTGTGGTTTAAGAGAGACCCATAAAAATCCCGTTTTATAAATTACGCATTTTATATTAATTTGATTTGTTGCTTTGCTAAAGTTAACAAGCCTTTGCTTCCTCATAGATAAAGATTTTTCGTCAATAAAATAATTCAATATATTGCTTTCTCATAGAGGAAGCTATGATTTCGTAAAAAAAAAGAACGCGAGATTTTAACGTCAGAGTACTAAAAATAGTCTAAGATGTCGAGTAATGCGATTATTAGCTGGCGTCCGGATGTATGTGCGTGTGCGTGTGCGTGTGCGTGTGCGTGTGCGTGTGCGTGTGCGTGTGCGTGTGCGTGTGCGTGTGCGTGTGCGTGTGCGTGTGCGTGTGCGTGTGCGTGTGCGTGTGCGTGTGCGTGTGCGTGTGCGTGTGCGTGTGCGTGTGCGTGTGCGTGTGCGTGTGCGTGTGCGTGTGCGTGTGCGTGTGCGTGTGCGTGTGCGTGTGCGTGTGCGTGTGCGTGTGCGTGTGCGTGTGCGTGTGCGTGTGCGTGTGCGTGTGCGTGTGCGTGTGCGTGTGCGTGTGCGTGTGCGTGTGCGTGTGCGTGTGCGTGTGCGTGTGCGTGTGCGTGTGCGTGTGCGTGTGCGTGTGCGTGTGCGTGTGCGTGTGCGTGTGCGTGCGCGTGCGCGTGCGCGTGCGCGTGCGCGTGCGCGTGCGCGTGCGCGTGCGCGTGCGCGTGCGCGTGCGCGTGCGCGTGCGCGTGCGCGTGCGCGTGCGCGTGCGCGTGCGCGTGCGCGTGCGCGTGCGTGCGTGCGTGCGTGTGTGTGCGCGCGCGCGCGCGCGTGTGATCATATCGCTTCGTTCGGAAAAATAAGCTTTTTATCGAAGGACAAATTTGATCAATAATAAAAATTGGAGCATATTGAGGCTGTCGGACGGGATAAGTTCTCCTTTATGGTATAATGACGGAATATGTCCGGTACTCGAATACGAGAAAATGTAGAGAAGCAAGAATTCATCGATCTTTGTCTCATATCAAGCTTGCCGCTACATTCCCTCTTTGTCGGATTTACAGCAGCGACGATTTCATTCGCAGGTAACAAAAGGGAAGGAGTCGTTTGTTTCCCAAAAAAGCAGGTAACAGACCTCGAGAAGGGGCCGAATTGGACTTACGCGGTCGTCTTTTTCGGAAATACGCGGTCGTTCGGAATTATGCGGTTGGAAGAAACGCGGTCGTGTACTGTATATTGAGGCCCAAGAAGCGTACCGTATTTTTTAGAAGTCTGAAAGCCGTGCTCAATCCAACCCCTGCCTCGTCGGAGTTCGGATTTATCCTCAACGCTTTCTGATAGCATTTTCTCGCCTTTTCGAGATCGTTGCCGCGCTCCCGATAATAATGGCCGAGGTAGAGGAGACAGTGCCAGTTGTTCGAATCGGCGTGAATGCCCTTAAGAAAAGCCATCAGGCTGTGGCCGTACTCCGCGAGGAGCCAATTTATCTCGCCGAGCATGGCCCAGGCTTCGGAGGTCTCGAGTGCGGAGCCGAGAACATCCGCAGCTTCTTCATAATTTTTTCGATTCTTCAATGCCAATGCTCGAAGTATCGTCGTCTCAGTTCGTGTCTCCTCATCGCGCTCGAGTTCCTCCAGGAGGTCTTCCGCGCGAGAATCCTCCAAAAGAAGATAGGCCCGAGCTAGCAAGAGCTTCACGGATTTTGTCTTTTTATTGTCGAGAAGCTGAAGTAACAAAAAATCATAATCAAAGGAGCATATTACAAACTGCAACGCTAAATAAATGAAAACTTTCGAGATAAAGCGATACTTGCAAGATAAATCGATTCTTTCAAGATAAATCGATACTTTTGAGATCGATAGTTCATTACCTCTTCACAGCCTCGCGCGGCCTGAGCCCATTTCTTCTCGTTCGAACTCTTCGCCATGGCTTCCACGAGCACCAAATCAATTCTATCGCGAAGTTCGTGGTCCCTGTCCTCCAGAAGCTGAAGGGCCTGCAGCGCGGCATTTTCGGCCGCGGACCAGCAGTAAAGTTTCAAATTTATCGCGCCCAGCAGAATCCAAGCGTGAAACAGTCCGGGGCTCAGCGTAACGGCCTGATTGAGAACGTCCCGCGATTCTATGAAATTATTCTTCCGCCAAAGTTCGACCCCTCTGGCGAATGCCGCTGGATAGGACGATGGCTCGAGGATGAACAGTGCTCTTTGGATTTCATCTATCTCCACCCCATTGCAGGATCCACGTAATACCGTCTGTTCCGCGTAGACTCGGCAAATCCATTCTGCAGTTAGAAAAACATCATAATTAATCGCAAATTGTAAAATAAAAAAATGAATGAATAATTATATACTATAAAAAAATGTATTGTAGTAATTTATAAATAATAATATTAATTAAGTATTACCCAGTGAATAAGCATCTTTGGGATATAGTTCGTACATCTGGAAAGCAGCTGACAAAAGAGCATCGAGCTTTTTGGCTGTGTATAGTAACTTTAGATTCCGACGGAAGTATTCTTGACGATCGCTGCAAGTATCGTCCTTTACGACGGAAGACAAAACGTTTTCCAACAAATTTTTATATTCCTTGGCAATTTTTGGATACTTCGTGAGTAGACCAACCAGCGCCTGCTCGACGAACTTTCTCCTTCCATCCGTTATTTCGTCTCTCAGCTTCGTGAGCGTACTGACGACTGTCTCGATTTTTGTAACGTTGTTCAGTCGAATAGCCAGTCTGGAAGACTCAGACACATAGTGATTGAACTTTGGCGACTGGCTAGAAAAACATATTAAACTACTTAATATTAAAGTACAAGACAACGAATTATAATTATTATTATAATAATAAGAGATAATAGATAATCGATTTTAGGTAAAAACAAAAGAAAAAACGATACTTTTGAAATTGGATTTCTTTATGTCTATAATAAAATTGAAAATTGAAAAATTTTCATCTGCCACCCTAATACAAAATCGTCAGTTTTCTAATAAACAGCGATAAGTATTTATATATATATATATATATTGTAATTCCGAAATGATTTACCTTTCGAGCTGCAAAAGCTTGCAGTAAGCTGGAACCAGCCAATTCCATGCAACAACATTGTCAGGCTCTTTCTCGTAAAACGATACGATGCCCTGCCAGGCGAGAGGATTGCCAGGCTGCAGATCGATCGCTTGCTTCAGTGCCAGAGGTGTTTTGGCCTTGAATTCGTCTATCTCTCGCAGTGCCGCAGCCAGAATAACAAGGGCAATGTAATTGTCTTTTTCCTCCTTCAGTATCGTCTGACAACGTTTCATAGCGTCTACATAGCGATGCTCTCGCAGGCAGTTTCGAGCCTCCTTCAATGCGGTTTTCACCTCCGAAGACATTTTTATGCCTGTAAGGAAAAAAAAGTACAAGAGTTAACAAGTAAATAAACATTAAAAACATAATAAGAATACTCATTATTATTATGGGATAATAATAACGATGATGATGATAACAATCAGAATAACATAAATAAATATTAAATACTTGATAACAATTTATAATAATAATAATAAAAACATGAAAATCGTATTATTGTTTGAACGATAGCGAAACGAAGAAACAAATGAAAATTTTGATGGATATACATAACCAACTTTTTGAATTTCGTTAACCCACCGAATCGATCGAGGAATTTTATTTTATTTTTGGTTCAAAATGTTTACGACTACAAAACACACGGTCTCGTGATCCCTAGAGTTTTTTATTTATTTATTTTTGTCTGTTGTTATCAGTGATTCGAACTCGGTTGTTTGACAATCTAGGGATAAGTCGAGCGATAGGCGACTTAGATTCAAGCCCCCCCCCCCCCCCCCCCCCCCCCCCCCCCGGTAGCACAATAAAATTAGTTATCAGAAAGTGATCTAAATTGGTTACATATGTCCTTCCGGATGGTAACTATAAGCTGTCCTACGTCCAAAAGTTAACTTTTTGGATGGGAGGTAACTTTCGGATACTTTCTAGACGGACATATCCCTTATAGACAAGCGCCGCGAAAAGTAACATTATTTGCGCGATATTGGCGACATGTGCGGCACATGTCGCAATTATTGCGCCAACTGCTACTTTTTGTGCCGCTTGTCTATCAGGGATGTAAAACCCATTTAGATCACTTTCTGATAACTAATTTTTTTGTGCTGCCTGGGGTAAAACGATACCATTAAAAAGAACGGAAAAGAGTGAAATTGCACAGGAGCTTGTAATTTGAAAAATAAAACAATATTCAAGCATATAATTATCTCTGACACACCATAATTAATTCCTAAACGCTTGAGTCCCCGAAATCCCTCCATTTGACATGAAACCTCCTGTCTTCGACAGGAGGCGCACAAATACGAAAAATAATTGTAGGAAACTTAGCTCCTGTTACAAGCGATGATAAATCTATAAACATGTGTTCATAAATGATCAGTTAAATGACCGATTGATTAGTCGTGGGAGATAATATATTTTATATTATAATTTTTCTTATTAATTATTAAAAATATCGTTCATGTGGACCATAACCAAAAATAAATATAGATATATTTTTTTTAACTTGCGATAGTATTTCTGTAACATACAAGCGGACCGCAACGACTCTTCAAATTAATCTTAGTTGCTATAACAACAAGTAGCTTTAACTTTGTCGATAAAAAATGGTAGCTTAATACAATTTACCAGTAAATTCGCAGCACTAGCAACAAATCTACACTGCTCTTTTGCTTATCAAAGTTGGCCACCCTGCAACTCGTCACTCGCAAACCAAAAGATCGTCAAACAATTCTTGTTGAGGATCGAAAAAACAGAACCAACGCAAAAAGTCCCTCGAGCTTGATTCCGAAAACATAACCGATCTAATACAACTAACAAGTGTCTTAAAACAAAAACAAAAAAGCTATAAAACTAAACTCATCGCAAAAAACAATGTCGTTTCTCCGAGGTTCGGCAAATTACGTCTGGTGCACGACGAGTGTACTCGGGAAAGGGGCGACCGGCGCTGTGTTTCAGGGAGTAAACAAAAACAATGGCGAGCCAGTTGCAGTGAAGACCTTCAACCAGCTAAGTCAGATGCGACCGCTGGACGTGCAGATGCGCGAGTTTCAGGTGCTCAAGAAGGTTAAACACGAGAACATAGTGAAGTTACTCGCGATCGAGGAGGAACAAGATGGCCGCGGCAAGGTTATAGTGATGGAACTATGCACTGGCGGGAGTTTGTTCAATATCCTCGACGACCCGGAAAACACGTACGGCCTGCACGAGAGCGAATTTCTATTAGTCCTGGAGCACCTAACCGCCGGCATGAAACACCTCCGCGACAACAATCTCGTCCATCGCGATCTTAAACCTGGCAACATAATGAAGTTCGTCCAGGAGGACGGAAGCACGATCTACAAGCTAACAGATTTCGGTGCCGCCCGAGAGCTGCACGAGGATCAGCAATTCGTCTCTCTGTACGGCACCGAGGAGTACCTTCACCCGGACATGTACGAGCGTGCGGTTCTTCGAAAGCCCGTCGGCAAGAGTTTCGGCGCCACCGTCGATCTGTGGTCGATCGGAGTGACGCTGTACCACGTGGCTACAGGTAACTTACCGTTCCGACCGTTTGGCGGCCGTAGAAACAAAGAAACGATGTTCTACATAACGACGAAGAAAGCGTCGGGTGTAATAGCGGGTACGCAGATATCGGACAACGGGCCGATCGACTGGAGCGACGAGTTGCCGGACAACTGCAGGCTCTCGTACGGTTTGAAAAAAATCGTTACGCCGCTGTTGGCAGGCCTGCTCGAGGTCGACCGGCAGAAGATATGGAGCTTCGATCGGTTCTTCGGGCAAGTTACCGACACTCTCAGCCGGCGGGCGATTCACATATTCGACGTCCACGCGGCAGACTCCATACAGGTTTATCTGCATCCCGATGAGAAACTTACCGCCTTCCAGGGCTACGTTCACGAACAGACTGACGTCGCTGCACATGCGCAGATACTGTTGCTCGATGAAGCGAGACTGCTGGATATTGTTGAGGAATCCACGACCGGCAAGGGATATCCATTTACGAGCGCTGAGAAACCACTGATGCTTTTCTCCCGGGAAAACAACAATGTTACCATCAGAGCCGATGAAGGTGATCTCGGGGGATTCCCCGTTTTCGCAAATCTCGTATCGGTGGAGAATGACGCAAGTCAGGCGAAAGTCGCATGCTCCGTTGGGCACTCGTGGAAACGGAGGATCGATAGATTGTCGTTGTCGAGTAAATTAGCGGAGGACGCTGTTAGGGCCTTCACCGCACTCGTCGAGAGACAACTGACGAGGCTACTGGACAAATCGAACAGGACGAGGGAACTGACAAAGTCAATTGAGGAGACAGCGACCGCGGTGGAGAGGAGCGAGTTGCTGGCCAGGGAGATATTCAACAAATTCGGAGCTGGGGCGAGCCTAAAGCTCGAGCTCGAGAAAGCTTGGAGGAGGGAGCTGGAGCCTAGGAGCAAGGAACTCCTTACCGAACTCGCTCCGGCCATCAGCCAACTTCACCAGAGGTTCGTCCGAGAGCTGAGTTTTTCCACCATTATCGCATGGGCTTGCCCGATAAAATACATCATTTTTAATACCTTTTTTTTTTTTTTTTTTTTTTTTTCCTTCACTCTAATTTCCGCGTTGCTTCCTCATTTTTACAGAAATCATTCGCGAACCACCCTCTATGAGAAAGTTAATAGACCAATATTGGCTTCCTCACGAAAATGAGCAAACAACGATTACACAATTAAATGTTTACCTTTGTTAATATTTCAGTAATTTCGTGTCGTAATGCGGTCAAGATTTCTTTATCGGTGTTAGGATAATTGCTCGTAGTACATGCAGGTCAGAGTGAGTACAGGAAAAAAAAAAAAAAAAAAAAAAATGATGTCGATAGGTATGTCCGCGAGAGCAACCTTTCGGGCGAGTGGGATAGCGGTACTCGCCAGTTGACCTGTCCCTGGAAGAGCAAAGCTAGCCAACGCGCTGCGACCCTAGTCGATCGACTTCGCGACGGCTGGCAGCATTTGCTCCGCGACAGGGCAACTCGAAGTCTTACATACAACGACGAGCAGTTTCACGTATTGGAACGCATCAAGGTAAACCATACTTGTCACTGCCACCTGTACCAGTTTTGATTGATGAGTAAATCATCGAGCTAATCATGAGTAAATCGGCTTGAAGGTTTTAAGAAACCCCCTTCTCCCGCTCGACCTCGGCTCGGTCGGTAACAAAAACTATAATTAACTTTTATCCCCGCTGCCAAAACCCTTCCAGGCTAAGTGACTAGCTTCAGCTCAACTGCCAGCCGAATACGCTGACAATTCGCGTTTAGTCCAAAACATTGACAAAAAAAAAAAAAAAAATGTAATACAGTTTTCCTTACCGACCGAGTATGTTCAAAATCGCCTTGAGTAAACTAATATTGCCGCAGGTGACGGAAACCGGACGTCGGATGAAAACCCTCCTCGAGGCGGAGTGCATTCCGGCCATAACCCAGCGATCCGAGTGCCTCGCCGATTGGTACAAGATGGCCCAGACCGTCTACCTGCAGACTCAAATACTTGATAAGGATATGCTAAACTACGAAAGATCCCTGGATACCTATTCCTACAGGCTGGCGCGAGAGAGCAGCGAGCGTCACGAGGCTCTGTTGCGCTTCGTCGAGCGACTTCCCGAACGACCGGCCGGCAATCACACATCGACACTGTCCGGGTGCATCCAGGACGAGGGGACCAACAAGTGGCAGAACATCTGCGCAACTCAGAAGGAAATCGCCCGTATAATCTCCGAGAACGGTTTCCTGGTTCAGCAGCTTGACCGATTGTCAGTGTTGGACTGCGAGCTGTACGACTCCGATCGCGACAACGAACCTGATCATCAGGACTACCAACTTTGAAATTGACGGAGATTTATTTTTGATAAATCTCGATAATGAAAATAATCTAACAGTTGAATCCATTATATGCATAATTTAGCTGATCGGTCACGCGGCGTCCTGGAGCAACTGGGTGGAGTAAGGTTGATCGCGTTCGATCAACGAACTGATTCTCTGCCGTCGTTTCTGCTCCTTGTGCTCCTCCTGAACGGCCTCAAAGTGACGGAGGAGCTCGGCGAAGTCAATGTCGTTGGAAGCTGCCGAGTTGGATGTGTCTCGGGAGGGAATGCTCGGTGTACCCGGAGGAATCGCGGCCAGACGCCGGTGCAGTGTGGAGAAGGCCTCGCTCTGAGGGAGGATCATCAGGAGTCCGTAGAGGGCGCGCACCAGGGCACCGTTTCGTTCCATCTCCAGCAGCTCGAGCCTCAAGTCTTTTTTTGTACATGTATCAAAGAAGTCAATGAAATTAATATACTTTTGTTACGCATTTTTTATAACGCCAATTGAGAGAATGTAAAAATACTGTATGATAAAGGGAGAATTTTTTGTTATAACGGGACAAGCGAAGTTTCATTGCTTCGCAGCCTCACAGTGAGGAGGAAGAAAAAAATTAAATTTCGTCAAATCGATGACATGCGAGGAAAGACGGAGCCGATTTTACGGCGTTCTGTTTGGCTGCTGCTAGTCAATTCGACACATATCGATTATCGAAGCTGTATTGCCGGCTTGCAGTGTACAGATGGCACTGCTCTGACGGGTTAAAAAAAAGTTGGCGAAAAAAAATGTTGACAAGGCAAATTTTTTGGATTTAAAATAAATAAATGAATAAATAAATGAATAAGCAAATGAATTAATTTAACAAAGTGTTGAAAAATAAAATGAATAACAATCATTGTCAAAATAGTTAAACTTCATTTGCCGTTCGATTTTTTTTTCTCATGCCTTATTCCAATACTCACAAGTAAAGATGGGCGACTCGATAAGTTGAACCAGCTTGTCTATCTCGGCGAGAAACTCGACGGTCACTTCGATACTGCCACTTTTTTTTTTTTTTTTTTTTTTCTCCATATAGGTCAAGGACAATACAACGTTGCTTGTGAAATCAATAAGCAATTGCAATAGAACGAAAATAGCACCCTTGACACAATAGAATTACAATAGGACACTTAAGACCGTGGTGTTTCAAACGCTCTTAAGTGCGCTTACACAGACATAGCGGAAATTGTATGGTAGTACGATAAAATAGCTGCCTCTATGAGAAATCAAAATAATCGATAGTCAAGGATACAACGCTCGAACGAGATCGCAGGCGTGTCCGTAATTTCGCGTCAGAAAGCACAACGCCAGGGTCGCCACGGGATTGTGACACCAGGACTCGTAGAGGCAGACGAACAGCTCGCGACTCTCCTGTATAATAAATTAGATAGATATAGAATAATATTTTTAATATTTAAAATATCTTATATATATTTTGGAAAATTGTTGATTTCTTTATTGATTTGGATGATGGTCCCTTCCCCAGCTGAACCCTCTTTCGGCGAAGTTGCGCCCCCTCCCCTCTAGGTCTTATAGTATATAGAATATATTTCGGAATTCCGAAATTCCATTCTATATGCTATAATTTCAGACTTTCTGAGATGAAGATTTTTTTTTTAATTCAAAATACCTTCGAGTTCCAATCCTTGAGCTTGTTTCTCAGATCGAACAATTCGGAGCTCGTCAGCAGTATGATGTTCAGAGTTTGTACCATTATGCAGGCGAAACGGAGATTTTGCTCTTTGAGCAATATCTCTGCCAGAATTTTGTATATATCTTCGGCGCTCAGCAGGAGGCAAAGTTCGCGTATGATGAACGCACCTCTGTCCTCGAGAAGATGCCTGTCGGTCGAAAAGAGCCTCAGCAAGTTAACGATGAACTTGGTGAAGTACTTGTTTCTCGTGCGGGCGCCGCTCGGCGTGGATTTCGAAATTTCGATCGTGCGAGTGGCGTCGTGGACGACCTCTTCCTCGAGGCACTTCGATCTTATTATCTCGGCCATTACGACGAGATTTTGCTGAACCACCTCGTCAGACGTGTCGCTCAGGGTGCGCATCAACACCGGAAACAGTTCGTCTATGTGACGATACATTTTGTAAGGAATGTTGATGAACAGTCGATGGATCCATTTAAGTACCGCTACTTTAGTCTGTACGGAAGTGTGCATGAGATGCTTGGTCAGTACCTCGACGACGCTCGGAAGTTCCAGACGCTCGGCCAGCGATCGGCCGATTTTCCGTTCGTCCTCTTGTTCGACTGATGGAAAATAATTCATCAAAAACTGTAATTATATTTTTTACTTGGTCAAAAATAAAAAATTAAATTTAGACCTGTAAAGCTCTTATCGACGTAGTCCTATGAGTTCGAGTTTTTCGTTAAATATTCGTTAAATAGACTGTCGTTAAATAGAAATCTGATTACAGTTTCCTACAGCTGTAGGAAACTGTGATCCGATTTCTTTGGAGGTCGCGGAAATTTGTCGGTAAAAATGTATCAGAGCTAACTGTGAAAGCAATGAGGGCGGTGAACGCTCTGATTTTTACGAACAATTTTCGATATCTTTGGAAAGAGAAGATTACAGTTTTCGATATTGACCGAGTCCGATAAGGTTGAGAGGAGCCGGTAGCGATATTCCGGTACATAAAAGGCACGCCATTTTTTTCTGTTAACTCGGTTTCCAGATTTATAAAAATGTTGTTAAAGCGATGGGAAAGAGATTTAATCGGCAACGAAAATTGTAATCAACATTCTTCAACATTTCGGGCCCACCGCGAATTATATCTTTCATGTAAGACTCGAGAAGAGAGCACTTTTGGAAAAAGTGGATTACAGTTTTTGTTACCGACCGTCTCCGTTTCAAATCGCCTTATGGGCGAATTAGGCTACATCTTTACCTTTCTTCTCGTCTCGCCCCTCTTGGCCGATCATTGTCGACCCCGGCAGATCATGAGAGGGAGAAGACTCGCGCTCCCGTGAAACGCTGCTTTCCATGTTGATCAATTTCATCAGAGCTGCGTTTACTTGCGTCGCCGTTTCCTTGATATTTTTACGACCATCGCCGTCGTAAGCGAGGCACGGCAGAATGGCGATGAGTATACCGGAAACGTAAGGCAGCATCTTCGCGCCCGAGAGCTGGACGAATTCGCGAATCCATGTTATAGCGGTGACCTGAAGAATCTCGTCGCTGCTCTGCGCATGCGCTATCAGTATATTTATCATTGACGAAAAATCTACCCTCGACGGATTCGATTTTATGCTTCGCAAAAATTCTCCCAGTACCGTGTCGGTAATCTTCTTTATTTCCGGATTTGGATCCTCAAGTATTCTGTACAAACCGTCCAGTATCTCCGGCAAAAATATTACGAAGTCCATATCGGGCACCGCGTCGAGTACCGAGACCCACGCTATAACGAACTGTCGACCGAACGAGTTCTTCGTATATATTCGCTCCCGCAGCAGCGGCATAAATCCGACCAGATCGAACATTCCGCTTTCCGTAACGATGTCCTGAAAACATAATATGAAATGCGATGTTAATGTGCGATCCGGAAATTCTCAAATATTTTATCGATTGTAAAGTAATCCAAGTTGTAGCCGCTTTCCCGTCGCTCCGATTGGCTGTCGTTCTTGCTTCGATATATATCGATATATTCGATATACCCACTTCTACTTTGCATCCGTGTATTCATCGCACAACTCTATTGGCTCGAAAGTGTCTAAATTATAAAAGAAACTTGAAAAGCACAAAAAAAAAACACATAAATGTTCCAAAAAACTTGATGTACTTAGAGGCTTTTCGAACTTTGCAAAAAATAGACTAATATTCAAATCGCTCTTCACATGTATTTCCAAGTACATTCAGTGTAAAAGGTAAACTCGGTGAAAGCTAAGTGAAATTTGCAAAAAGCATACATTCAGTTTAAAAAAGCTTCCTCTATGAGGAAGCAAAATTAAACTTTGTCAAAGTTAAATCATAGATAGTGACGATAAACTGAATGTACTTGAAAATACATGTGAAGAGCGGTTTGAATATTTGTCTACTTTTTGCAAAGTTGGAAAAGCATCTATGTACATCAAGTTTTTTTTACCATTTATGTTTTTTTTTTGTTGTTGTGCTTTTCAAGTTTCTTTTACCATTTATGGTGTTTTTGGGGTTTGAATGTATTTCTCTCAAGTTTTTTTCCACCATTTATGGTGTAATTGTGCTTTATTTGTCAACTTTTTGCAAAGCAGGGACGATTTACGTAAAATAACCCGGTCTGAAGTTTCTTTTCACTATGTATGGTATTTTTGGGAGTTTATAAAAAAAACTTAGTTGAAGTTTTTTTTATACCGTTCTGTTTTATGCAACTTGAAAATAGGTACTACATAAAATTGGCAGAGTTACTCATTTGCTTGAGAACGGGGGAGGTGGGAGGGGTAAATGCTACTCGCCCAGGTAGCGCAAAAAAATTAGTTATCAGAATGTTATCTAAATGAGTTACATATGTCCGTCTGGACGGTATCCGAAAGTTACCTCCCATCCAAAAAGTTAACTTTTGGACGTAGGATAGCTTATAGTTACCATCCGGACGGACGTATGTAACCTATTTAGATAACTTTCTGATAACTAATTTTTTTGTGCTACCTGGACGACCACTTGCCTCATAGGAAACAGGCGAATATTATAAAAATAAAAAAATGTACCAAATGTGATGTCGGTTTATAATTGTCGATTTTTCATTTAAACAATATTTAGAAACCTTTTTGATCTGGCAATATTGTTCTTCTGTCCAAATAAGAATATTGACCAATTGTTGTGTCAATTGCTCCATATTCGGCAATTTTTCATTTAAACAATATTTAGGAAACATTTTTTATGGTCATATTGTTCGCTCAAGTAAAAGAGTCGTGGTCGTCGTGGTCTGTTTTACCGACGGTAAATGTATGGGTCTCGAGACACAACCGCATCTCAAGATATCAGTTGGCAAGCGTGCGGCGAGTGACGAGTCAGCAGAGTATGGAAAAACAAAAAAACTGGGTGTGCGATATCTAGGGGTGTGCGGAGAAATGAGGCCGACCACCGACTAGCTTGACCCTTTATAAGTCACAGCGCGGGGAGCAGTGGGTGGTAGGGATTCGGTCTCTGCCTGACACGCATTATGTCCGGGTTCGATTCCCACCCAACACCAATGGAAATTTTCTATGTGTTTTTTCTGCGTTTCCCCGGTGGTTCGGAACCCACCTTAAAAAACTGTAGGTTCAGTCTTCAGAAATCTCCATAACTCAAACGCAAAAACATAAAAAAAAGCAAGTACGTGGCCGTATGGTTAAAAAGTCGCCACTGTGTGACGTCCGGAGCCAGCCCCAACCACAAAAAACAAACAAACAAGTCACAGCGCCCGAGACCGTACCGAAACGGGACTAACGGCCGCGGAGTGGGGGCAACGCGTTGCTACGGTAGCGCCTAAGAGTGGGGACAGAGGTGTGACTTATAAAGGGTTAATGAAAGAAATTGAAATCGAAAAATGCTGATATTATCGAAATGCCTTAATAGCTAAAACCTTCGTTTTGGTCGCAATCGACAGCAAAAAAAAAAAAAAAAAAAAAAACCCACATTTTCATTGCAGAAACATTCTGTAGAGGACACAAATATGGAGAAAAAAAATCCAATATTGTTTTTGGCGAAGTATAAAAAACAACTCAAAATCGATAAATAAGAATATCATGATCTTAATACGCTTAAAAAAATCTGTGTATGAAAGTTGATTGACAGTACATAAAGTTTTCATGCATAAACTGATAAATTGATGTTATACATAAACAAACGAATAGATAAATAAGTAAAAAATAATTTTTTTTTGCCTGCGACAGGCTGACAAAAACAACAACCTTCAGTCAACTTACTTTCATAAGTCGATCGAGCAGTTCGGTAGCATTTTTAACACTCTGCTCAGCATCACAGGCCAGCTTGCTCAGAGCCCCAAAGATATCGGTGAAGAGTGGCAGTACGGCACCTCTGGCGATCTTTACAACATTGTAGAGACTCTCACAGGCATAGTATCTTACATGAACATCAGGGTCGCAGAAGCATGCCAATATTGGATGCACTAGATCCTCGGTGTATTGGCCTGTGTCCTTGCCGAGGCCAACAGCTATTGCTGCCAGACCTATGAGGCCACCCTTTCTTGTGTGCGGATTCTGTGACGTCGCAAAATCTTGGCCCAGCACCTTTAACAGTCGTTTTATCTGTACGGTATTATTGTGCGCAGCAAACTCCTTGACCATTCTGCAAATTGGAAAAGAATTATAATAAAAATCCGAATTTCTTTATAATAAATCAAAACTTGTTTATTAGTTTAACGATAACGTCGTACAGCAAAATTAGTTATCGTCAATTTTGCTCAGCAATAATTATCCATAAACAGACGAACATAACCTCGAAAGTCAACTCACTTCTCGATCTCGACCGCGGCGGGTTTTCGTTTTTCATACAATTTATCGTTAAGGGATCGAACGCACGCCGCGCTCAGCGGCGCATAGTCCCTCTCCGATATCATTGTCCAATCTTTCAACGAGATTTCTTCTTATATTAATTAATTACGCTCGGTAAAATTTGTCTTTTTATTCCTCTGACAGCTCCAACAGTGACACCAGCGACACCGGCGACGAATTTGGCAAACTTGAGTCGTTCGATGAATTTTAAAAAACACACACTATTTTCATTCTATTGATGTTAATAATTGACATTTATATTTCCGAGATAAATTTTTACGAAAGGAACTCGTTATTGTTACACCGACAAGAAACGAAAACATACATTTTCGTTTGAGTGAGTAAAGTTTTGAAATGTTTTTTCGTAGATGATAATGAAAAAATATATATTTTCAGATAGCATATTATTTGTAAAAAAAAAATTTCCTACAGGTAAAAAAAAGGATCATAAAATTTTCTATCAAAATAGTATAACCATTTATTTGCTTCTTCATTACTTTTTTTTTCATAACAATAAAATAAGTATAGTTGATATAACGATGTCTTTTATATCCGTGAATAATGACGAGTAGTGAGGGATGTGCTGTACACAGTGATCGCGGGATGCCGAAAATAAATAATCCGTACACATACAATAAATACTCCACCAAGCGGTGTAAATAAATTCATGTACGCTCACACACACATATATATATGTATGTAAATATATGTATATGTATATAAACTTTTGAAATCGGAAATATTCCTTTTTCTCAATTAAGTATATAGTACACGCTGACAGACAAATTTGTCTGTATAACGCGTCTCTCTACCGTCGAACTAGACACTAGATATATTTTTTTATAATCATTTTTATAATAAATATTGCATGAGTCGTGCATATTTTTATGGTCAGGCCGGAGAGATATAAATATATATATATATATATATATATATATATATATATATATATATATATATATATATATATATATATATGTATAGTATATAAGCCGGTTGAGATTAATTTATCGAGACGGAAAAAAAAAAAAAATAATAAGTCATCTACGAAAAAAAAATTTCTTCTTTTTACGAAAGGTATATGATGAATTATGGTATTTAAAGCGGCAATTATTATCGTATTCGAACACGAGCCTTTAGCGATAGCCACACAGCCTACGTGACACACAAACGCACACAACCGTATTGGTTCGCTGCCAGCGGCATATTATTATTATTTCATTTCTTTTTTTCGTGTACATGTTTGCTACCAAATACGCCCATCGTGTCTATCGTTGCATACGTCGTTCCATGGACGGATATATACATATATATGTGTGTGTGTGTGTGTGTGTGTGTGTGTGTGTGTGTGTGTGTGTGTGTGTGTGTGTGTGTGTGTGTGTGTGTGTGTGTGTGTGTGTGTGTGTGTGTGTGTGTGTGTGTATTCGTAGGTATATAGGATATCGGTCATCGTAATCTATCACGTTTGGCCTCTCGACAATATCGTAGAATATTCACGCCTCCTTGGACGGTGACGCCGGTACCGCCCCCGGCGAGATTGCAATATCCATAAAGAGAGTACCGAAGAATTTCCTATCGGTGTTTTTTTTTTAACTTTAATTTTTTATTAAATTTTTTTTAACGATCTTCGATCAGCCATTCGCTTGTTTAACTTCTAGTAGCTGAGGATAATTTTCGACTATGTTCAATAGTATACCGTCGATGTAGGAGCGTAGTTGAGTATTTACTTCCTGTTGTTCCTTCAGCGCTTGTTTCATCTGTGGAGAAACATTCAAGTTATTTTTTTAATAAATTTGAGAAATTATGTAATTAAAAAAAAAAACGCGGTACACTGATAATCGCTATAAAGTTTTTTGGCATTACAGTTGTCATTACCGACCGCGGTACGACACTTCACTTTAAAGGGAACTGTCCCCATTAAACCTTCTTTTTATTACTTGCTCACCTCGGCCATGGTGAGGGGTTGCTTTGCCTGACGCGTCAGCGAATTTCTATCGCGAATTGCGTCCGCGGACAATTCAACAGCAAGACTACAGGCACTACCTTCAACCGCGTCCAGAGTGTCGTATCCCGGACGCGGTATGTTCAGCATCAATAGTTCCCGACCGGCGTGGAGAGCCGCCGCAGCTTGTAACTCGTCTCTCGATTCCTCGAGATCTGCAACACAAGTTACGAAAAAGAAAAATGAATGCTTTTCTCCCAAGTAGTGGCGGATTTCGACTTATAATATATATATATATATATATATATATATATATATATATATATATATATATATATATATATGTTAGTGAAATTCAATCCATGGAGATTTGAGAAAATTGGAAAAAAAATTGTATATCAATAACGTAAAGTGGAAAAGGCATACTTTTGTTTCGAGCACGAAGTCGCGCAACCTCGGCAGCGAGTTCCTCGAGTTTAAGCCGATCGTCGCTTCTCGCAGCCAGCTCTTCCTTGGCTGCGTCGAGAACGAGCCGAGCCTCGTTCGATCGCAGCAGCGCCTGCCTCTCGGCCTCCCTCACCGCGGTTATTTCCCTACGAAGGTCTTCGATCACGTTCTCCATCCGGTTGCGATCCTCCCTCGCCGAATCTAATTGCTCCCGCAATCGGGCGACCTGATCTCTCAGACTTGAACTCTCAAGCTCTATCGTTTGCATCTTTATTGCGTAATTTTCCAACTGCAATTGCTTCTCGCGCTCCAAACGGCAGGCCCACTCCCGGTGACGACGCTGCTCGACCTGCGGTCAAGCATTTTCATGGATTTAGCAAATCGATTTGTTATTCCTAAAAAAAAAATCATAACGCTTCCTCATAAAAGTTGAAAATTGCAATTTTCATATCGCTTTCTCGTAATGTTCCTTTATTCGCGAAGCTTCGTCTATGAGGAAGCATTGTCTCTATTTTTGGCTTCCTCATGGAGGAAGCTTCGCGAATAAAGGAACATTATGAGAAAGCGATATGGACATTTCAATTTTCAACTTTTATGAGAAAGCGATATGAAAATTTCAAATTTTATGAGCAAGTTTTATGAAAATTTCAATATTTATGAGCAAGTTTTATGAAAATTTAAATTTTAAACATTTTTTAACGTCAATGTCGTGTTAGACTTTTGTGCAAAACGGCCGGCTTATTCAGGTTTAGTACGTACTACTTTCGATTCTTTCGAAATAATACTTTCGATTCTTATTCAAGAAATCCAAATGAAACCTTTTTATTTAGCTTTTTCCATTATCCATTATCCATTATCTTGCGTATTTCTTGCCGTAGAACACGATAGGCACCTGGATATTTCCGCGATGCCATCGGGAAGCAAAGAAATCGCTGTTTAAAAATACGCAAAATCACTCATCTCTCATTTTGGTTATACTAATTCCCGACAAACTTTTTTCGTTAGCTGACACTTTTTTCATTCATGAATGAATATTTAATACGGAAGAAATTTTAATGGGTTCATCGGGTGATCATATTCCATCTGTGTACGCGTTTTTAGCCTGATAAATAAAAAAATTGGGAGCGCTAGAGTGCGCACGGACATTTTCGAAGAAAGTAAAAATCGCGTACAAAAAAAAAAAAAAAACTCAACATTTTTCCATGAAATTTTGACTAAACGTTGCTTATTGATCATGATCACACATGCTGTGTGTAAAATTTCAGCTTGATCGGTTGAGCCATTTTCATGTTATAGCGGTTTGACATTTTTTATAAATATGATTTTTCGATGTTTTGGAACATTATGAACACGTTTTCATTGAAATCTGTAATTTTTTATTGCAACACGTGCATGAAAAGCCGTGCTTTTCATGGCAGTTTTGCGGACCGAAAGTGGCTACTTTCCTTGGGATTATACTTTCGTCCCTGGGGAGGAAAAGTTATAACCCCACTTTTCACTGTTCGTCCCGCAAAACTACCATTAAAAGCACCACTATTCATGCACGTGTTGCAAAAAGTATGATGTGGAACGAGAGCCGAATTGGCAATTGCGACTCGTGTGATTGCGGCCCTCGCCTCGCTCGGGTAGCAAACCTCACACTCGTCGCTATCGCCAACTTTCGACCTTTGTTGCACAATAAACTTTTTTTTTCACCAAAATACCTAATATTTATTCCGTTACTTGCGTAATTCTTCCGATAAATGAATTTTCCAAAGAAACAATTTTTAAAGAAAAGAAAAGTGTTTTTTTTTTTTTTAACAATGTACGGATTTGGTTGGTTTTCAGCGAAGATGATAATTGATAAGAAAATGATGTATTTAGGAATATTTGGTTGTAAATAAATATGTAAATATTACAGTGACGTCATTCCGGAAATACATCACATTCGGTCGAAAAATGTGATTTTCGAACCGGAAATGACGTATTTCTATATACATTATGGCATATAATTATGTTTGTTAATAAAATATAATTTATTTATATAAAAGTAAGAAATTCACCTGTAGTTTTTCTTCGGCTCTGGTCTCGGCGTCCTTGGCGGCTTCCTCGAGCATGAGTATGCGCGCTTGAAGTGTTGCATTTTCCTGCTTCGCCCTGGCGTAACGTTCCTCACCGACCGAGTGGGTGTCCGTCAATACGTGCATCTGTTCCTGTATCATTCTTACCTGTAGAAAATAAATAAATTTCTCGTTATTATTTTTCAAAATCAAACCTGCAGCAGTATACAGAAAATAATTTAATTTATTCATTTTTTTTGGTGGGACGATATTTTACAGTAATGCTGGGCCTGTTGAAAAAAAAAAAAAAAAAACTAACACAGAGCGACGGATCGTGGGAAGTGGAGTGGATAACGGATTTTTTTTCAATATCTTCAAGAATCAATTCCAATATTTTTGGTACAAATTGTAACCGAGGAAACCTATCGCTACAAGAAGTATCAAGAAACTGAGAAATGGCCAACCGGGCCACCCGATAAAACCATGCGACAGAGACGACGAACTGCGGCACGACATCGTAATATTTATTTTTTTTATAAAAAAAATATTAATTTAAAATCTCGAAAAGCCTTATTTTTTTATTTTTTTCAAATTTAAAATACAGAAGTTCATGTTTTTTGTTGTTGTTGTAATTTGGTCATTTGGCAACTGACAATTTTTAATTATGACATATGCTGATTCGTCTTTTTTCTTCAACGACTATTCGACCCCGAGATTTTCAACTGTTCCTATCTTGAGAGCCGCGCCTAGTTATGACAGTAGTTAATCATTTTTTCACGTATGGTTTATGTTCGAAAAAGATTAATGTACATAGCTGCTCCTACTTTGCAAAAAGTAGACAAATATTCAAACCGCTCTTCACATGTATTGCCAAGTACATTCAATTTAAAAAAATAAATAAATAACAATAAAAATAATTTAATTTAACAAAATAAAAAAAATTAAATTAAAAAAATTTAATTGAAAAAAAATACTTGTCCGGCCGTAGACGACGAGCTAACTTGACGAGTTAACATAGATAAAAAAAAAAAACAATACGGCCGGACAAGTATTTTTTTTTCAACTAAATTTTTTTAATTTAATTTTTTTTTTTTTAATTATTTTTTAATTTAACTTTTTTATTTTGTGAAATTAAATTAATTTCATTGTTATATATTTTTTTCTATTGAATGTACTTGGCAATACATGTGAAGAGCGGTTGGAATATTTGTCTACTTTTTGCAAAGTAGGAGCAACTATGTACATTCATCTTTTTCGACCATTTAATGGTGTTTTTGGGGTTTTATGTACATCAAGTTTTTTTGGATCACTTATGGTATTTTTGTTTTTTATTTTTTCCAATGCTCTGGTGTCAAGTTTTTTACCCCATTTATGGTTTTTTGAAACTTTTACCATTTTTCCAAAGACAGTGATATCTCACGAAATGTACTTGTCTCCAGTTTTCTACACCATTTTTATGGTGTTTTCGTTGTTTATTTGACAACTTTTTGCAAAGATCGAAAGGGACAACTCTGTTAATGTAGTCATCTCAAGAATTTATACACCATTTAAATAAATGCACTGCCGTCCAGTTTTTGCCGTGCCATTTCGAGAATCGTTACAGGAGCTTGAGATATGTCCCCACGTTATTCTTAGGAAGATTTTATCCGCTAACATTGCATGGAAAATAATTTTTTTAAACAATATTTTATAACAATTTTTTTACCGTCTATATTTTGTTATTTTTTTTCTTCATTTGCCCAAATAACAATATTGACCAAGTTTGGAGCAGATCGGTTCACATTTGATAATGATTCGATTAAACAATATTTAATAGCAATTTTTTACCGGCAATATTTTTTTTTCCAAATGACATTATTCATCAAGTTTGTTGGCAATTGCTTCATATTTGACGATTATTCTTTTAAACAATATTTATAACAAGTCTTCTCCTCCAGTAGATTTCACGAAACGTTATGACATAACCTCACTGTGGTGGGCGATCGTAGAGAGTGTGCGATGACGTAGGGTGTGCGACGATGACGTAATAGGGTGTGCGAAAACTTTGAGTCCGACCACTGAGTAAGTATAAATGAGCATTATTGAAAACGAAATGTCGAATGTTATTACATGCCTTCAGTTACAGACTTTATTTTGGTCGCAAATGTTAGAAAAAAAATAAACAAATATATTTGCATTGCGACAACAATGTTTAATGTATAATTTCATGCGAATTAAAAACATTTTCCTGGGAGTTGCCTTAAAGTCGGGTTCCGTCGCATAAAAGAGTCTTGGTCGCGTCTCGCTAGCTGTTTTACCGACGGTCGAAATGAACTTGTCTCGAGACGCTACCGCGTCTCTTAATATATTTTTTTATAAATCATTAAACTAATCATCGGTTTCGATAAAACCAAAAATTTCTATGACAATTGAGTCGATATGTAACAGTACCCGCCGCGCTCGACCCGGGCTCGGTCGGTAACGAAAACTACAATAAATTTTTCACGTTTGCCAACCATTTCTGGTCAAAAGCAAATTCTTACACGCAGCAGACATCTATTAAGGTGATGTGAAATACCGCCGTCAGTAACAAAAACTGTACTGCATGCCGTTTTAAGACCGCAGACCGCCGAGGAAAAAGAAAATTGTCGTTGCGTTAGGGAATCGACAGACGTAGGGAAAGACAATTTTCGTTTTGCTCGACGGTCTACGATTTAAAAACGGCATGCAGTACAGTTTTCGTTACCAACTGGGTGCGGGGTAGGTGGGCGGGGGGTCATACCACATCATCTTGAGCTTTACGAAAAGATTTGCGTACGAACGTAAACGGTCGGCATGGCAAGAAAACATTAATTACAGTTTTCGTTACCGACCGCGATAATGCTCTCAAGCCGTATCGCGCGAGAGAAGCTCGACATGACGGGAGGCGAAAAAAATAACGAAAACCGCGAGAAGAACAGCGTAGCAGAGAAAGCATCGATCGCCACCGGTAGCAACACCGTAAGTCTTTCTCGCGTCTTTGACAAATTTTGTCTGCCGTCGAAAAAGAGCCATCGGCGAATTAGAGAATAACGGGATAATTTTTATTTGAATTTCTGTCGCCGTTTCTTCGCCGACTCAAACGATCTTGAGAATATCCGCTCGAGCATGGCATTTCTATGATGAAAGGCGCTCGCTGACGTTGGTCGTTTGCGGAAGTTCCGGTACCGGTCGATCTTTGGCGGGAGATCGACCGATTTCGCACCACTTCCGGTATCTTCCGAGAAGAAGTTCTTCCGGTTTCGCCCTCCACGCTCCGTATAGATTCGTCGCGTGCAAGGCTCGAGTTGGAGGAATCAAGTTCGGAGCTTCGCCGCGAAGCTGCACCGGAAGTCGTCGAGGAGCCTCGCAGATGGCGTTGCGGTCTTCCGCTCGGGGAGTTTATCTGGGTGCGCAGAAATTCGGCGGGACAATTTTGAATGGCGTCTCGGCGATCCGGTTGTCTCGGAGTCCAGATCGGTGTTTCGCGGTGAGGCGGGTCTGCTACGCGACGCAATGCGATCTGGTGCTGATGATTCGTAAGATGGCCATTTTGGCGAGTGTCGCTGGGGCGAATTTGGGGGATTTGGAGACTATCTCGGATCCACTGATGGAGACATCCGTAACCCTGGCAATACGGTCTTGTCGCATGAGTGATAAGGCCACCCGAAAAACTCCTCCCTCCATGGCCGACCTTACCTCGGTCGGTAACGAAAACTGTAATTAAGTATTTTTTAACTGGCGCCAACCATTTTCGATCAAAAGCCAATTCTTTTGAAGGTAAATGGTCAGCATTATCGGTATAGTGAATTACAGTTTTTGTTACTGATCGCGGTATTTCACATAACCTTAAGAGAGGAGACTCGCGTAACTTACGAAAAATAAAAACTCGAGAAAAATATACCGGCTATTATTTTCGAATTTTTAAGACTACCTTGTGTCCAAGATATCCAACGATAGCTACAAAAGCGAGAAAAATTAAAAGAAACGAAGTTCTGGTCGAGAGGGATCGTTGAATATGTCCTCCGTCGTCGTGGACGTGACGATTGTGGGGCGTCGAGTAGAGCAGCGGACAATGGTTATCATCGGGGGAATCTCCAACGTGACCGATTGGCGAGGACACGCCGTGGCACGTGTCTCTGTAAGCTTCGCAGCAACGTCGCAACAACTCGCAGGTCGCTGGAATATTGTCGTCGAACAGTTTGCCAAAATAATTAATAATTTAAAAAATCGATGTCACTCGAAGGGAAAATATATATATATTAACCCCCCGCCAAAAATGCGTACAAATGGTTTGGTTTGTCCAGGGATTCCATTTTGCCCCGCAATGCTATACTTAAAAACGGTAATAATTTTTTTTTAACCTTGCCGACCATTTACCGTTACAATCGAACTCTTACATGGTGGTACCGTGAATTACCGTCCTCGGTAAAAAAATCTGTAATAAACACCGTTTTGAGACCAAAAACAGATGAGAAAAAATAAAATAGTTTTTCCCCAGGTCATTTTCCGACAGATGCAGGGCAAGAGAATTAAGGTAGTACTAGCGGACAGCCTGAGCCCACGGGAGTTTAGAGCGAATTGAGAGAGAATTGTGAACACTTCCCGACGGGATAAAAATTTGAAAAAAAATCAAGTATATGGAAGGTGCTGAAAAGATTGAGTATGCATAATAATAATTTCAAAATGTTATTAACAAATGAATGAAAAAAGAGTTGTTCAACAAATCCCCCGGCAACTTAACTTTTTGTTCACATAAAAACAATTTGTTAATCTTTTTAAACACGTATGAATTTTTTCACAATTTTGTGTAATTTTTTAAAATTACGTTTTTTTATTAACAAAAAACGCGATTTTCAAAAATTACACAAAATTCTGAAAAAATTCATACGTATTCGGAAAAATTACCAAATCGTTTTCATAAAAAGAAAAAGTGTGGCTGCCGGGTGATCCGTTGCGAAATTTTTTTTTCGTTAATTTGTTAATTATTTGTTCATTTTGGAATTATTATTATGCAAAATTAATCTTTTCAGTACCTTCAATACGGTTGATTTTTTTTCAGATTTTTATCTCATCGAGAAGCGTTCGCAATTCCTCTCTCAATTCTCTCTGAACTCACGTGGGCTCAGGCTGTCCGCTAGTACTACCTTAAGCTGAGCATACAATTGAGTAAAAAGAAAATTTTATTTTTCGTCAGCTGTCTCGTCATGTTTCGTCATGCTGTCTCGAAACGACATTCATTGCCGGATTTTGTCACCGACTGAACACGAGTCAGGAGCAGCGGGAGGTTATACCACGTCGCCTTAAGCCGAATCGATATCCGCTTCATGTGTATGCTTTTACCCGAGAATCTTTGCATCCCTCAAAAAAATTAATTACAGTTTTCGTTACCGACCGAGCCAGCTTTCGACGGAGAGGCCGTTGCGCATCGCCTTAAATTCATTATTGACGGAGGGTCTGGGAGTCAAGATCCTAATCGTTACGGGTCAAACGAAGGGACGAAGATTTCGAGTCGCTATTGGACGTTCCGCGACGATTTCGGTGATATTCCGATGAGGACCATGACGACCGGCACATCGGTCGCGGGTGACAAACGACTTTCCGGCACGATTTTCAACAGCCCCGACAAGCGTCCCGTCGATACATCTCGACGAGTTTCGAGTAACGACGAAATAACCGCACAAACAAATGACGAAAAGATAGGGAATTATGAAAATTCACAACCTACCCTGTGATTCAGATCTATAACGTCGTCCTCGAGCGACACGTCGCTGTACATGTCGTCGGCGGCGTCGCAAGTCGATCCTCTCCCCGAACTGTTGAAACTACCGCTGCGATAGAGTTGGCTAAGGAATAATTTTTTTTTGTTGAGTAATCATTATTCCAAATCGTACTTGTCACGAATAGAGAACCGGTTATAATTGTTATATCTAACATACCTGGCTAGAGCGTTGGATCCCAGTTGTCTCTGTCTCGCTGTACTGAAAATGAAATATATATATATATATATATACATATATATAATACTTTATATCTAAGAATGTAAGAATAAAAGGGTCAATAAAGATAAGGGACAACACTATAAAGACAACTAGCTGGGAATTTTTATACGTGAGTATTGACAAATTTCCTCAAAACTCAAAAACCGATGGTTTTACGAACCATATCTTAAAGATCTTTTTTGTAGACAACTCTACAGATAAGGTCTTATGGACTTAGGCCGTAAAACGAAAGGTTACCTGACTTTTGTACTCCAGTTCCCGTTCATCGAAAGATTTACTTGAAAGATTCCCCGAAAACGGATAAGCCAAACAATCGTCAACTCTACAAAAAAAGACCTCCTGAATTCTCTCGCCCAACTTGTTACCAGATCGGTAACAAAAATAGCTATCAATTCTCCCCACCATTTCCAATCAAAAGCGAATCCTCACACAATATCAATTCAGCTCCACGCAAGAATTTGACTTCGAACGTAAACGGTCGGCATGGAGTCAACTTAGTTCGACAAATCGACTCTCTTAGACACTACTCAAAGATTAATCCCGCACTTACCAGGGTGGTGTTCTTCTGAGCGAAGTTCTCAGCCACGAGTGTCTCCCAATCGTCGAGCTAGGACTAAAATATATTAAACATGAATTAAATATAAAAACACCTAACTTTCGCTGATCGCCATCTTGGCCCCCATTCCCCATGAAACCGACGCAATCCCACGGAAAAACAACAATGGGTGTCAAGCCGACTCACAACGAAAGAGAGTTGGGACCAGTGGGCGAGGGTGCTGAACTGCTGCTGTCGAGACCTCCGTCACCGTCGTTCTCCCGTGCGTCGACGTCGACTTCCAGGTCCCGGTCGTTGTTGCTCCTCGCGTAGCCGAATCCCTCGTACCTCTCCTCCTCGCCGTACTCCCTGTCGGTTCTTCCACCCGGATTGCTTTCGCCTTCCTCGATGCTCGAGCACCCCGACACTAAGTTCGACACCAACGACGACGGACCACTCTGGCTCCTGGGCGGCTCCTTTCCCGTCTTGCTGCGTTCCTCCTCTTCGATTCCTTCCGTGATTCTTCTCTCCTTCGTCCCGAAGGATAGGGCATTCTTCTCGTTTATTATCAGGGCCGTACCTAGCTTCGCGTCACTAGTCGAGGCCCCGGTCGTCGAAGACTCGACCGGGCTCGATGAATTTTCCAACTGTTCGCTGTTGTTGTTATTGTTGTTGTTCGCAACAATGTTGCTCGTAACGCCAGTCAGCCCCGAGGAACGGGAGCTTACCATGCTTGGCGAGCGTGCGTCGTTACTGCAGAGCTGGAACAGCTCCGGCGGACTCTTCCGCTGCTTTCTTCCTGGCGGTATGCGTGTGAATGCCGGTGAGAGAAGTCTGGAAATTCACTAAAGAGAAGGGGTATGCAGAGAGAGAGAGAGAGAGAGAGAGAGAGAGAGAGAGAGAGAGAGAGAGAGAGAGAGAGAGAGAGAGAGAGAGAGAGAGAGAGAGAGAGAGAGAGAGAGAGAGAGAGAGAGAGAGAGAGATAGAGAGAGACGATTCGTATGAGACCGTTGTCGTGGCGCGAGGGCTCTCACGGAAAATCAGGTGGAGGAATTCCAAGCGTTTCCCGCAGTCCAACGTGTACCCGTGCGTACCGCGGGGGCACCGGCACGGTATCGACAAGTGTGCGTGCGTTCGTGTGCCTAGCGGTGACTCAAGCCTGACGACCCTGCAATTCCCGCAGAGAATGAGAAACCGTCGATTGGTCGAGGCGACGAACGAACGATCATAAGAGACAGACTCATTTTATATGCGACTGTCCGTTTTTCTATTCAGGTATAAAACTTGCATTTTTCGGGACAAATGGACGAACGGTGACGGAGATGCAAACAAATAAAATGGACATGAACGCTGATACAAGATTAATGAGATCGCAGGAATAGCAATGGACATTGATGAAACATTAGTGGGATCTCAAGTATACCAATGAGCATTGATGAACGATTAATTCGAATCGAAAAACACCATTGACCATTGTGATATCGATGAAACAATAGGATCGCAAAAAATACTAATGAACATTGGTGGAACATTAATGGGATCGTTGAAATACCAATGAAAATTGACGAACCATTAATGGAATCGCTAAAATACCAACGATCATTGACGGGATCGCTCATGTACTAATATACATCGATGAAGCAGTAATGCAATGGCAAGAATGCTAATGTAGACAAACAAATGGCAACGGGGACTGTCCAAACATTAAAGACCCTAATTAATGAACCTCGTCAGTGTTCATTATCGCAGTACGATTTTTTGCGCGTCCATTAGTATTTTTCCACAAGGACTATAACGAGTAATAGACATAGCCGACGGATGCATTGCGTACTCGTGGCATTGTAAATAGATCCGAATCGTGGGCAGCCGATCAAAATCTCGCAGTGAACAATACTGGCGCTGTGAGAGAACAAATTATCGTGAATCGTGCGCTAGAGATGCGTGTAGCTATCGTACCTCTTTAAATAGACCGCTGGTGCTGAAAGAGTCGTTGAATATATATATGTATACATGTATACCATTACGAGCTGAAGAAACTCGTGCTCATGGAAAAAGATTTATCAGACGAGCCTGTTATTGATCTGACCTTCGAACGAGTCCCAAAAACCATTGCAAGAGACGAATATTTTTTATTTATCAAAAATTACACTTTCATAAAATTGTATCTTTTCGAAGCACGGCCGTATATTGGTATCTCGTCAAAGTGCTACATCTTTCGAATGGCTCGACAAAGTATTGCCAAATCTTTATATCTCGGCCTCGGTGGATTAATAACCTTTCACCGTTTTCTTTTACCAATTTTTTTTTTTTTTTTTAGTTCCACACTTAAAAAATTATTTTCATGATTTTTACGTAATTAAAAATGGTTGTATATATAGATAGATCTAGCCTTTTCAATATTTTTAATACAAAAAAAAACTATAATCTTTACCGAACTCTTGCATATTAAATTTAATATACCATTTTGACGAAAACTTAAACTGTAGAAAAACGTATGTATCAATTTTGCTTACATTTTTTACCGCGTATTTAGGGACGTCGAAGAGCCCGTTAAAAAAAGGTATCCTCGCCTAACTGGTGAGGGCGTCTCTCCTGGCCGCACCGTAAGACACCCGCTCGCCGCGAGTGTTTACAAATCAAAAATGTCCCGCGTTGCCGACTTGGCAAAAATGAAAAGAAGTAAAGAAAAAACATTATGTCGACATTTCTTTTTTTTCTTTCTCAGCACAACGGGCGCGACTCGTCCGGCGAAAGAAAAAAAAATAGGTCGACCGATCGCTCTCTAATGCACGACGGGGAGGGGGGGGGGGGGGGGGGGGGGGTAGAATTCGCTCGCCAAGGCACGCGCACACCTGTGCAACTCTCCTTCAGCTGTTACGCTCTTTACGCGCTGGAACGTTCTTTTTTCTTTCCTCTCATCACCAGAATGCACAATACACAATCCATCCGAGCCACCGTGCCAATAACAATCGCCCCGAAGCGCTGTGGGATCTACACGGAACCCGAATAAGGTCTGTTGATACGTCGTCTCCGCCAGACACACACACACACACACACACACACACACACACACACACACGCATACCCGTCACACGCTTGGGTTTCCGCTCACCGTGCGACTTCCATAACGGCTCGGAGTTAAAAACAACAACAAAAATTGAAAAAATAAAATAAACTTCCTATTCCACCCGTTATATTTTCGTCTCGGGCTTACCTATTTTCTTTTCTCTCGTTCCCAAGTAATCCAACAACGGAACGACGATGCGACGAACGCGACGACTACCTCCGAACTAGCGGACGTCACGCGGCGACAATCACCTGCTCTCTAGCGGGACGGCTCCGTCGATAAAACAGAATCGCTCTCTCCCTCTCTCTCTCTCTCTCTCTCTCTCTATGCACTGGATGTATATATTCCGGTGTCCGTGTGCGAGACAGGTTGAAAACTCGCGGAGAGAGTCGACCGATGTGGAGCAATTTGCAGCGTTAGAATAGAAAAAAAAAGAAATAAATAGAATAAATAAAAGGTAACGAATAATACTGGTTGTGGAGAGTGCTCGACGAGGTGCGGAGCGAGGGAGGGAGGGTCGCGTTCGGGAACCGAAATAGTGCTCGGACTCGCGTAGGTATAAGACTAACGCCGGCTTATAACTGAAGCGTGGTGTCACGTCGCGATCAGCCTGGATGGAACATAGCGCGAGACTGTGTCACCGAGAAGTCGTATGCGTTCACGGGGCTTCGATATGCATGCGATGTTATACCTGACGATACCTTCTCCCTCTCCGTCGCATACACACCGACCAGTGTGGCAGGCAAATGGCGGCGCCGCGCGCGCGCGCGTGTGCGTGTGCGCGTGTGTGTGTGTGTGTGTGTGTGTGTGTGTGTGTGTGCGCGCGCGCGCGCACGCATAGTCACCTATACTTTAGAAGGAATCGAGGTGGGGAAGAGGATCGAGGGAGCTCCTCTGCGCATTCTCATTGTTTTCATTGTACAGTAGGACCTCTCGGAAGTTTCTGAGCTCAGGCGAGCGAGTTCTCTTAAAGCGATGTGAAATCCGTTCCTGCTCGCTCGACTCGGGTTCGGTCGGTAATGAAAACTGTAATGAATTTTATTTTACGCGTGCTAACAACTTCCGCTTAAAAGCAAATTCTTAAATCGACCTCGCATCAATCTTTCATATAAAAATTTGCTTTTGAACGAGTACGGTCAGCGTTTTCGAAAAAATTAATTACAGTTTTTATAACCGACCGCCGTTTTTCACAGTTACTCAAACCTCACTACGCTGATTCTAATACATAAGAAAGTTATAAGTTTTCAGAGACGCCTTCGATAATTCCGGAGATCTCCGTTAGTTATGGGTGTACAAGTTAATGGAAATTTCACTGTATGTAGCTCGGGTTTTGTAGGATCGACTATTGTCGCGAACGAAGAACGATAAGTAGTGAGGGTACCGAGGTGGGCGGATCGGACGAACGGCGCAAGGCTCTCTCCTCCGTCGACGCGATCCTGCCGATGAGTAAGCGCATTCGCACGCTATACTCTGGACGACAATGCCCACGTCTGACGCGAAAGGAATTCCTTACCTGACCTGTTGCCGACGACCCACGGACCCGGGTTAAACGCCGGTGGGGTTATTTCTAAGACGCGTAGATTTTCGAGTGGGTTTTAATAAAATTTCGAGTGCGTTGTCCTTGGAAAAAGTTTTCGTTTACGAGGCGTAGTTTCGCATAGATTTTTTGTTGTTGTTATTATTATTATTAGGCTTCTTCGAAGTTTCAACATTGTAAGAGTAACCGTTTTAAAAAGTTTCTTTTTTTTTCTTCATAATATGGATTTTTGTTAAGGAGATTTTTTTACGGGCGTCAATTAAGTACATGTGAAACGGCTCAGTCGGTACCCAAAATCTGTAATGCATACGATTCAGAGACCGTAGACTTTTCGGGAAAAAGCAAAGCATTAGCGGATGTACAATTTAACACCGCGTCCGATGATGCTTCCGTTTTATCCAAAACCTGAACCGGTTTTAAATGGCATTGATTCGAAAAAAGCATATATCTCTCTCGCACTTATATGTCACATGGTAAATCTTTCATATGACCTTAACAAGATTTTTCATCACGCGGTGCGGAAATGGCCACTTTTCCGCCCGCTTCGCGTGCGTAAAACCATTTTCGCACCTTGTGATGAAAAATTTCGTACATCCCTCGTGCGAAACACTTTTTCTAACTCGTTAGAAAAACGTTTTCCACCCTCCTGGAGTAATGTACTATTAATGAGTTGCTGTTTATATTACGACGTACGTACAATAATCAGATCACAGCGGATCGAAGAGAAACGCTTGACATTTTTCGGCGCCAGTTTCGATGGTAAACAAAAATGCGACAAAATATTTGAGGGCACGTGGGGGGTCTATAATAAAAATTGTAATTTATTTTTTCCTCTACTCTCACAATTTACTTTCAAAATCAAATTCTTACATGAAACGTTATCTGATTTTTTTGTTTTTATTATCAACCGCGGCATTTCACATGTTCTTAAGGCGAGGTGAAACAGACTCAGTCGATAACAAAAGCTGTGATGAATGACATTCGGAGATGGTGTAAATTTCGAAACAAGTGAAGGGTTAGGCTGATGTAGAATTCAATACCACGTCCGATGATACTTCGCTTTTATTCCGCATGTCAACAATTTTTACATGGCATTGATTCGAAAAATGCAATTATCTCTCGTGCACTCATACTGCACTTAAGGGGCAGTGAAATATCGCGGTCGGTAATGAAAACCCTGGCATACTGAGCGACCGAAGGAGCGACCCTAAAAGCCATGGTTGTTTTGTGCCAAAAATTAACCACAATAACCCTGATAGACAAGCGCCATGAAATGTAGCAATATTGGCGCAATAATTGCGATATGTGCGGCACATGTCGCAATTATTGCGCCAACTGCTACTTTTTGTGCCGCTTGTCTATCAGGGAATGAACACTCAAGCGACCGCTCTGGCGACACATTTTTTTTGCCGTTTTTCGGCAATGAAGTCGTTTGTTTGGTTGGCGACCGAATAAACGACCATAATAGCAACCGTCTTGAAAAGCTCATCCCGATCGTCAAAAAGCTTATATCTGGACGGTTGCTTTTACGGTCGTTTGTTCGGTCGACAATCAAAGAAGCGACTTCACTGCCGAAATGAGGCAAAAGAATGTCGCCAGAGCGGTCGCTTCAGCGGTCGTTAGTGTAATTAATTTTTGGCACCAACCACCATCGCTTTTAGGGTCGCTGTTCACGGTCGCTTGGTTTGCTAGGGAACTGTAATGAACTTTTCTCAAGGGTGCTCATTTTTTTTAGGAAAAAGAAAATTCAAGCCGGATGCACGAGGTAATTTCGCATCCGGACCGAATTCATTTTTTTTTTTTTTTTTTTTTTTTTTTCTCAAAAAAATTAACACCATTGAATAAACTCAATTTGAAATTTGCAACTATCTCTCGCACGCACAGCTGTTTCAGTTCCCCTTAACGAAGGAGCAATTACGACTGGCGTCAGCTGATTGGGCACTAGCAGTAGCTACCGGGGTGGCCAAACCGCGCACTAACGGTTGCGGACTTTGTTCTCTCGGTTTGCTCATTTTGCAGGAGTTTCGCGAGAGGCAACGATGAAGATAGCGATGGAAGGTTTCGACCTGCTGGGCCAAGGGGCCGAGGCCAGACTGTACAAGGGAAAGTATTTGGGAAAGACGACTTTGATGAAGGAACGTTTCGAGAAGAAATACCGACATCCCGATCTCGACACGAGACTCACGAGGGACAGGACCAGAGCAGAGGCGAGGGCGATCGTAAGAGCAAAAGCCGCAGGTTCGTGTTTATAGCCTCTATTTACTTTTCGGCATCGGCGGATGGGAAGTTACTTTTTGTTGCTTCGCAAAAGCCGATAGAGGTAAGAATTGTTTTCAATTATCAATTTTCAGAATTAATGAAATTTTTATTTTGGGAATTTCAACATACTTATCAATTTCCAAAATTATTTATTATATATGTATATATATAAAATTTTGACGTTAGCCTGTGCCGCGCATGTACGTTAATACGTTTGCCTCTACGATTTGCGAGTCGCCGGAGTGGGATAACCTTCCAGGCGATTATTCTTCTTAAATACTTTTCTTGTTTTCTCTTCTCACTGTTAAATGTTCGTAAAAAAAATATCAGGAGTCGAAACGCCAGCGATCTTCCTCGTGGACGTTGATCGGCGCATTATCTTCATGGAGTACATCAACGATGCGCAGACACTGAAAAGCTTCATAGAGGAGCGCATAGTGAACATAGCCGAAAATGACGATCGGGAAGCTAGGGCGAAGGAACTCGCTCGAGCTCTGGCGCAAATACTTGCAAAATTGCATTCGAAAAATATAATTCACGGAGATCTTACCACCTCAAACGTTTTGGTTCGTAAAATGGTGTCGGCGCAGGCTCACAACGATGATGACATTGCACAAGGTACTTATGCCCAAAACAATGACTACTCGAAGTATATCGGACATGCCACATTAAGTTGAGAGCCTCTTCCAAGCGAACGTATTTCAATTAAGTAATTGATAGGGGATGTCCCAGTATCGATTTCCGATCAGAAACGTCCCAGTATTGATATCCAATTAGCAATGCCCTAATATTCATGTTGTATCAAGAATGTCCCAGTATCGAAAAAAAAAAAAATCCGGAATTCATTTGCAGTTTCCCTCGTCCTCGTCGACTTCGGACTGGCCCGCGTCGAGTCAACGTCGGAGGACAAAGCCGTCGATCTTTACGTTCTCGAGAGATCCCTGCTGAGCTCCCACTCGGAACTGCCGGATCTGTTTCCGGCGATTCTCTCGAATTACGTCGACAACATCCGGGACAAGAGGCAGAGACGGGAGATCGTATCGAAGTATGAGGAGGTTCGGGCTCGCGGACGGAAACGATTGATGATCGGATGATGTCCTACTCGTTCCTAGTCTTAAATTAACACTTTCTATTTTTTTTCTCCTCGATAGAGCGAAAATCTACATTGAATGTTTCTTATTTTTTTTTTTTCTATACACTTAATATGAGAAACGAATCTAGCAGTAAGTATCGGTAGATTGCAGAAATAAAGTGATTGTGGGAGATGAAAAAGCGCTCTTTCGTCGTTTCGTTGTTGTTTGAGCGCCAATCTTGAGTCGATCGTTTATCGTTCGAACTCGAACTTTGTTGATCCTCGTGTGTGGCAACTTGAGTCCATCGCAAATTTGCGTAGCGCCCGGTTAACCGATCCCGGCTGGGTCGAGCAGGAAAGTCGTCGAACGAAATCAGAGGGTTCTCGGTCATTCGAAGTGCAGACCCGAATATATTATTATCCACGTTACCTGCCGAGTATAAAACACGTAACAACGAACGGTAAATGTTAATTCGGTAGGTCGTATTTTTAGCGTTTAATGCGACGTTCAAATATTACCGCGGTCGTTAACAAAATCTGTAATTATTTTTTTAGCCATACTGAACATTTCCATTCGAGAGATGTAAGAATTGTAATAAGCTTGACGTAAGAATTTGCTTTTAACCAGAAATGGCCGGGAGACGTGAAATAAAATTAATTACAGTTTCCGTTACCAACCAGGCGCGGGTTTAAGGGGCTGCTGGAGCTGTTTTTATTTTTATTTTTTTTAACTTGCTCTACCTGTCTTACCGACGGAACTAGACAATTTTTCAGTTCCGACTTAGCATTGTTAATATGCTACACATACGCGTCAAATCATGCAGGATTATGATATTAACATAAACGCTTCGGTCTGCAGCCGAATTTTGATTGAAAACTTACCAGGAATTAAGAAAACCGAATATTGTAGTTTACGAAAGTACGTGAACGAAGTGTCACGATTGACGAACAGGTGGCTCTGAATCGTGCCCGTGTTCATCGGCTCTGATCACCCGTCGCAAGTCGATAGACTAAATTATCGCAGTTTACACTATGCGTGATTATCTTTTGAGTGAACAACTTTCCGACGGTTTTGGAATATTCGGAGAACTTCACAGAATCGGCATGCACGCGCTTTTGACGTATGCAAGATCTAGCATTTTTTATATCCACCAGAACAGATGCTGTAAACATATCAGCGGCCATGTTGGTTTCCGCGACAATTTATAATATTCGATTCTCTTTATTTTTCGGAAGATTTGGACCGAAATTCGAGTGCACGTCGAATCTTTTAAGTTATTAATACAGTCCTGCAAGATTTGAAGCATACGCGTCGCATAGTAAAGATGAATAGTGAAACTAAGAAATCGCCTATTTTCGTCGGTAAAACAGGAAGGTCCAGCAGCCCCTTAATGGGCAATATTTTTTTGTATGGTAATTTCAGTTCGCGTACCAAAAAACCGGCGAATGAAGTCATGAAACCCTCCTTGGTGAGTTCCCAAGCGCCGCCAAACTCCTCCTCGTCGACCTGTTGATAATTGCTCAGATAGAGATAACTCGCGCCGGCGTTCACGATGACGAATCTGGAAAAATTACGGACGATTGATAAATTTCAAATTTGAGTTTTTTGTATTTTCTATTGACTTACAGCAACAGCGCCGGGAAACCCTTGAGGGGTATGAGACCCCAACCAATGCCGACGATTATTCCGATCGCCTGCCGCCCCCAGTAGATGACGTCGAGAAATTCTTCCTGAAAGAGCAAAATATAATTAATATATTATAAATTATATCAATATATATGAATATATTTATTAATGTTATAATTATACAGAAGGACAAAAGTCTTTCTTCGTTCTTTGTTCTTCAATCAAAATTGCTATATTTGGGTACAATCTTAGGACTAGCTCAAATATTTCAAAAGCGAGAGCATCGATAGTGTTATATATATACTTTTCATGAAAAATTTCAAATCAGACGTAAATTTTCAAGAAAATCATGACGTCTTTGAAACGAATATCTTATTTCACTGGCAGTGATGAAAACATTATATGAAATATATTGATTATGTTGTAGAGTATCGAAGAGAATTTGTAAATAATTAACTCAACACCATATTGATTTGTTAATATTTTTTAAAAATCAATATTAAATTTTTTATGAACATACGAATAAAGTATATTTGGAAATCGACAAAAAAAACTCTTTAAAAAAAGGAAAATTTTATAAAATGCTAGTACTCTTGCAAATTCGCGAAATAACTGAAAGTTTCCTTGCAAAATAAAAAGCCATATTAAAAAAATGCATTTCACATAAATCTTTGAGATTGTAAAATAATTCGAAGGAAAAAAAAATTATTTGCGAGATTTTTAAGATTAACCAGATTTGCGTTATACGCAACAACATCCAAATATATACATGAGCAACTTTGAGGTTATGTTTACCTTGTCCGGCCACTCGGAATTGGCGGTGATGGCTCTCGTCCAGACACTCTGTTCGCTTTTGCTGCCGTTGGTAACTTTTTCCGTTTTTGTTCTCGACATTGTTGGTGATAATTTTGTACAAGAAAGACGTCGAGTTTGATAGAAAAAAATAAAATATTCTTGCCGATCGCTGCGACGGCACAATGATTCAATGGAGCAGCTCCTACCAGCGGCAGCCGGGCATCCCACCGTCTATCCATAAGCCGTTTCTACACACGCTCTGTTGATTGGTGGAAGCTCGGTTCTAGATCTCCCCATTGGTGGATCCAAGCATGTGTAGAATCGGTTTATGGAGGAACGGTGGGCTGCCGTTTATTGACCTCGAACTCATTTTTAACCCCCTGTGTATCACATTAATCGTACTTGATCAAATTTCTGTACGGTTTCAAACAAGAACACCGATAAATGCACTAAAACGCGTCCGAATAGAATTTTCTGAAATACAAATTCACTTAAGGTGATGTCTGATGTGATATAACCCCCGACCCATCAGTGCCGCCTCTAGGTGGACAACAAAAACTGTATAGTTGTCTTTACAACATTTTTGTCTTTGTTCTTTGGTCTTTAGCTAACAAGATCACACCCTAAGAGGCGCCTTCAAACGTACATCGTTCAAACGTATACAGGTTCACCGTCACACAGCTGAATCATACACTTCACGAAATGGCACACGGCGTTCAAGCTTACACAACGAATTTCTAACAAACGATTTTTCTAACATCTGACAAACCGTACACCGCAAACCCAGGTAGAAAAATGACGGCACGGAGACGGAACGGTGACAGTGCCAATGGTAAAATACCCGTTTGACGGCACGTTTTTCTATCTAGGAATTTATTACACTTCAAAAAGCTTTCACATTTGAAATGAACACATTCAGAATTTAACAACATTATTTTTTAACAACCGCGTAATGTAACAACTTGGAAAGTTTACACATGAAATTTGTAACAGACGTTGAATCGTACACCCGTGCATACGTACACGGGCTAACAGGGAAGGGGGCGGCTCGAGACTGGGGCTGCTGAGAACCACTGCTACTATGCAGGTTAAATGGACTTCACAGGGTTACCGTACGAACATTGCCTGCTGTGAAGTCCATTTAACCTGCATAATAGCAGTGGTTCTCATCAGCGGCGTTTTCGATCCGCCCCCTTCCCTGTTAACCCGTGTAAGATTGCACGGGTGTAAGATTCAACGTCTGTTATAAATTTCACGTGTAAACTTTTGAAGTTGTTACATTTCGCGATTGTTACAAAATAATGTTGTTAAATTCTGAATGTGTTCATTTTAAATGTGAAAGCTTTTTGAAGTGTTGTAAATTTGCGGTGTACGGTTTGTAATGTGTTGAAAAATCGTTTGTTACAAATTCGTCGTGTAAGCTTGAACGCCGTGTGCCATTTCGTGAAGTGTGAGATTCAGTTGTATTACGGTGAAGCGGTGTACGTTTGAACGGTGTACGTTTGAAGGCGCCTCCACTCTACAGACAACTGACGGCACGGGATCTATTCGGTGCTAGAACGAGAATGCACGTCGTGCTAGCACAATACAGACATGTATGTACGTCCGCATATGACATGTTCTGACGGCACGGCATTGTTACACCAAAAGATGCTTGCAAAGTTCAAGCTTGGCGCGGAGCCCCACCATCTTGACGTGACCCAGGTAGCAAAAAAAAATTAGTTATCAAAAAAGTGATCTAAATGGGTTACATATGTCCGTCCGGATGGTAACTGTAAGCTATCCTACGTCCAAAAGTTAACTTTTTGGATAGGAGGCAACTTTCGGACACCGTCCAGACGGACATATGTAGCCCATTTAGATCACTTTTTGATAACAAATTTTTTTGTGCTACCTGTGGTGGGATCCCCGTCATAACTTTTGGTACATTATTAGATAGCAATAAGGTGACAACTTTTCAATGCCCTAAAATAACTGTCAATCGGACGTAATAAAATGATGAAATTTGGACAACTATTTTACTATTAGTTTGCGAAATCCTAATAAAGTTAACATTAAGACGACGGTTAATTACATGTCGATTCAAAGTCATTCATTAGATACCTTTCGGTAAAATCCGAAAGGCAACCTAAAAACGATAACTTATAGGTACCGATTAGACATGTGTGCTACCTGAGATCGTCACATGCGGACTACTTAAGTGAAAATAACCGAGGTATTATGACCAACTGTGATTAGCGGCCAAAAACACAACGAAATATGTGTTTTTATTTTTATCTCGTCGAAATGTTTCGATGTGTTTTTTCCCCCTGAACACGAATCCACTACCCTGATAGACAAGCGGCACAAAAAGTAGCAGTTGGCGCAATAATTGCGACATGTGCCGCACATGTCGCAAATATCGCGCCAATATTGCTACTTTTCGTGACGCTTGTCTATCAGGGTAGTAGTTTCAGCCTCAGGTAAAACATAAGGAAATTGTAATATTGCCAAGAACTATCGATTACTAAAGTAAATATGATTTTTTAAAATTCTTATCAATACGTTTCGAAGAATTTCGTCGCTCTGAGAATGAACCGAATACGGAATTTTGTCTAGTGTTAAGTCGGGCCACAAATGTCGAAGATTTCCGGAATTTTACCTATTTTCAGATATATATTTTTCGCCACTAAATGGGCGATTGTTAGTTTACCGATAAACTTTTTAAATCAGCTACTATCTAACAGTACTTCTATACCAATTAAACCTCTTTGCACCTGCGTTGCGACACCGTTTTCACCCCATATAAGAAATTTTTTCGCGTTTTCGACATTTCCGATACCCCTCATTCGATCTTACCAAGACAAAATATTATCAACATTTGCAACCTTTGATAATAGTGTGAATGAGCAATTATATGATAAATAAGGTTTCAAGCATAATTAAATGAAATCAGGAAAACGATTATTTGTCTCTAGTAAAATTTACAAAATACAACCCTTCGCGATGATGACTGAATCTTGAGTCGGTATAAACGATTTTCCGTTGTCTCGTAATCCCGCTCGTCCTCAACTCACCGCCGTCCCTCTGCCGCTGACACACGCACACTCATGTATCTGATAACAGCTCGATCTTCTGACAGCGATATCTTTGCCGAATGAATTACGGAAAAAATTATATGTCCATTCTGTTACACAGGGAAAAAATATCCAACACATTGACACGGTCACTCACGGGAGCGTTTTGGGCAATTATGAGGCTACGAGGTACCCGACACTTAGACCGTCGAACTTATCCCCAAAACGATCGAATTATAGATGTTTATAGCAATATTTTAAGTAAAAAAACGGCCACATGATTCAACGTATTTTTCGATGCTGAATACAAATTCGAAAGCAAAGATCATAGCTGGCGTATTCTTCGGTTCATGCGTCCAGGAGGTCTCAAGCCAACCTCATAAAATATTCAGTCTCCTGGTCTGGTAGATACTGTCCAATCTGTTTTAATTAACAACTTGGAAAATCATTGTTAGATCAAAATAAGGTACCATCATAGAAATAAAGTGTATTTAATTTATTCTTATTCATTTCGTCAATTTACTTAAAGTCCACTTGCGTAAATACATAATTGGTTGTCAATAATACATAACGGAAAATTACAATACACGCAATTGATTGTGAATGGGACTAACAGATAATATGTATAAACCCGTTACATAGAGGTAGGCGACCAAAAATTCATCTCTCGGAATTCCGATGGCTTTGCTTGAAAGGCATTTGTATAGACAGCCGTTTTTTTTAACTGCTGCTCCTGCTGCTGTTGTGGCATTGCAGGAACGGCGTGGGTCGCGTCGCTACCAAAATATGAGAGGTTCTGCGATGAGATAGATTTTTTCCGATTGAGATATTTGGATGGAAAAACATCGACGCTTGGAGGTTCCTCTTCTTCCTCCTGAATCTTGTTGTTAGTCATAGCCTCACGGGACTGCCCAAGGATACTCGATAAAATCCAACCGGTCTGATATTTTTCTCGGTCCGGTATATAGGCTCCAGTAAAATATCTATTGGCATGCGTTCTTCTACGGGATTTGGGTGAAGTGTCCGGTGTAGAAATAGGTGAAGCTACTGGCGTAACCGGTAGAGACTTGCTTCCCTTAATTGCAAATTGATCTTTGTGCTGTTGTTCCATAACGTTCTTTGTTTCTGTTTCTTTGCCGGCCAGGTCAACTTTAGTCACTGTTCTATCGGACATAATGATCCGATTAGCAACGTGGACTATTGACTTGCCACAGAGTGCTGGTTCACTGTGAAATCCATCGTCCGTTCCTTGCGATTTAACCCCTTTTAATTTGCTACTGAATGTACTTGGCGTTGATTTTATTGAATTTCTCCCTAAAATTCGATTGTGGTAAACAATAGCGATTACAGTGAAAGAAAATAGACGAACAAATAGTAATATTACCTGATGTGGGAACAAATGGCTGACATGGTCCGGGATGTTTACTAAAGTCAATACTCTGTACATCCTTGATCTTTGAGAGATTTGATCCGTTAGACGAGCTAGCACTAACTTGCCCAATGATTCCACCTGTCTCATTTGTTTTTTCGCTAAAAACTTGGCTGATGGGCCTATAGCCGTCTTGGCCGCTAGATCCCGGATTATTACCCTTCTCTTCGGACGACTTTGAATATCTTATGTAGAAAAAACTATCATCGTGGGACGGTGGACTGAACGAACTATGATCAAAGTCGAATCTGTGGACGAATTTACGACGATAATTGATGCGATCACACGATTTATGGAGCAAAGTTATGTCACTCGCGACAGCAGTATACCTACTGCGCATACGATTCGCCACAGTCGTATACATTAATAGATAGAAAACGTTAATTATAGTTCACTATTAATAGACGCACACGCACGACGCTCGCGACAGGCTCGTTAAGCAAAGCCCACAACAATAAAAAAGTGTGATAACAACTAGACACATCTGACAAACCTACCTATTATCAGTTTTTCCTTTCATCCATTGTGGGAGAGAAATACCAGTGCCAAGGGATCCATCCTGGGGTGGGATCCCCGTCATAACTTTTGGTAACGTTATGATAATGATACGCTAACGCTACGGTAACCTTATGCTAGCAGCTCCAATGCAGTGGCAGTGGCACACGTTAATTCGATTAGTTCCCACAGGTACGAAGAGACGCATGCCGTCCATAGATGGCGATGGGAGGGATATCCGTCACATCTGTGCACCGCTTCAAACTCCGTTTTGCGGCACGGCTCCCCCGCGCGTCTAAAGTAAGAGTAGAATCAGTAATAAAGAGCGTTGCTTAGTACTAAAAAATTATATACATAATTAGTACTAAAAAATAATAGGCAAATAAATATGTACATCAGGCATTCCATACGGTTTCGAACGGTCAAAAAGTTGTCCACTCCCAAAAAAAAATTGAAATTTTGTCTAATTATGTAATTATATAAAAAGGATTGATGTACATTTTTTCAGAAATTTTGGAACGCATTTTTTTTGAGTTTTCCGAAATTTTAAAATTTTCTAAGAATCGTTATATCTTGAAAGCATGCGATTACACAGAAAAATGTTCAAGGCAAAAAAGTTGCAGTTTTAGATGAACTTTGAAAAAAAAAAAAAATCTTTTTGAATCTTCCGAGTTGAAAAAATGACAATTTTTATCAGAAATATCCGAAAATATTTTTTCCGGCCAGAGTTTCAATCTGTTATGACAACTGGTCAGGCCCCTTTATTTAAAAAAAGTTCGCGAGGTAATTCCATGTCGTAAGTGCTTTCGCATCTGCAATAAGATTTATGTGTGCTTGTTGCCCAGAATCTCAAAGATCCACGGTACCAGCTGTTGAAAGCAAAAATCCTGAGCGTCGTACACACGGATGCCAGATCGGTATTGGGATTCACAACTGCAAATATGGAACGCTGTTTCGCTATACGTGCCGGTATCAACGATATGTTAGATATCGCCCGACAGGTCTATTGCAAATTAATCGACCACATGCAGACTTTGGTCGACAAATTGAAGGAGGAACATATACTACCACCGTCGCTCAACTGCAATGCGACACTAGGATACCACATCGAGATGGAAGCGCCCCGACGTCGATCATTCGAGATCGATGATTTACCCGTGGAATTTATCGAAGCCCACGGACAGGCCGCATGGCGGACCTCTCACTCGCACACGACCTGCCCCGCACCTTGCGCCCCACCGAGCCTATCCCCTCCGAGTCTCGCGCTCGACCGTCCTTAAATGATACGGGCAGGTTCAACACAGTAAATATACAGGGTGTAATCTTCACACAACATTTATTATTCTGTATAAATGGACAGGAAAAAGGGTCTGAAGTACATTTAAAACTATATACTAAAATAAAATACAATACAAAAAACATTCCACGCCGGCAAATTATCTAACCCACAATACAAGGAACAGTGGCTGAGCCAAGGGTACCGTAATCTGTCACGTTCCACGGCACGTTTATTTTATTGTAAATAATAAACACTTACCTCGACTATTTCAGTCAATCTTCTTTTGCGGTCCAGCTCCATTCCTACGAACACAAACGTTATTTGTTTCCCGTCGTTTACACGGCGAAATATATTTGCACCAGCGTTTGCCATTTTTATTTCAACGGAAAATCCTTTTTCTTTGTCTTCCCATGTATCCGAGAAGTCAAATTTGATTCTCCAATATTGCTTTAGAGGGCGAAAGGGTCACGTTCATGTGACGAACGCTCGCTCGCACGAATTCCCCACTCCTCATGGCGCGATAATTTAAACACAAACTGTATCATTTTAATGCGCTCATTCATAGATATACGCACATTTATTCTCTGCATGGTACAGTAATTGTAAACTTTCGAAATACGTTAAATGAGGGCCTATAAGAACGAACGTTACTCTGTAGCGAAAGAAAAGATTAACCTTTTACATTTTTCCAAGAGAAAAATCCTCATATACCTTTTTGTCCAAAAAGACTCCCATTCAGAGCTCTAAACCCTTGAGAGGTACTCAAAGTGAAAATTAACAGATAGTCTTGTTTTTCTCGCGCGGGCTTGGGTGGCCGAGATCAGCCGGTCGCCAAATGTTTTACGACCTCTTCGGAAAACAGACGTACTCGGAGACAAAGCCGAGGGCTTTCTACGCGGTACAGAAGAAAGCCCTTGACTCGGCGAGCTGCTCGGTGGGCTTGGCCTGTATGGAAAAACGGAGCAATCGCGCGGGCGGTTCCTCATTCAGCCAATCAACAGTCAAGTTCTAAAGTTTCTATCACCAACTACTTTCTCACGAAAACTCTGAATTTTAAAAAGAAATGATCTGAGAAGCTTCGAGTCGCGACGTTCTTCGGGAGTCACTCGGAAAATCTCGAATGGTTCACTTCGTTTGTTAAGAGCTTGTGCCGAGTAAGCAAATCGGGGTAATTGCGATACTAAGTTGTAAAATAATACAAGTGTGTTAAACTATATTTTAGTTGGTTATTTTATGAATTGATATTTGTTACATTGTGTGTTATTCATTCAACGGTTAAATAATTAAATTGATATGTTTTCATACGGTAATAACGTGTCTTATTAATCAAACATGCGTTCAAACCCGTAACAAATCTCCCGCGTTGAGAGCCGAATTTCAATTCGCTGGGCAGCAACGAATGGGAATTCAGAGTCCGGAACATTAAAGTTACCAGCCGTCCAACAGAATCGGCCCGTAACATCTGTGACGGCAGACCCGGCAGACTATTACAATGCTTGAACAAGATTTACTTTACCAACAGTGCATTTCCATTTTAATATCAACCACTGGCGTAGGTTTGGCGTCTTCCGTAGTTGGCGCTCGCGAGCTTGGTAGGATAGTGCTTAAAATTCGATAACTCTTCCGGTTTCCCTTGCGGTTCCATCTCCCATCATCGGTAAGTCGATAGTACAAAAATCCTATTTAATCCAAATAATGAGTGATTCATTCCGTCTGATATCCTCATCAAAATTGAACCTATTATATCACTCGAACTATACGTCTTAATATTTTTATTGTTCTATTATTGAAAATATATTTATGCTATTTTTACGTTTCCGATCACCTAACCGTCTCAACTAACTCAACTAACTAATCACCTAACCGTCTCAACTTATTTGTAAATAAGAAATACTTGTAATGACACAAACAACTGCCCTTGCTTAGGAGACCGTTCAGAATGAAGTTCAACAGATTGGTTTCGTCCTCGAGGAGGAAAAATCGAAAGAGGCACTTCACTGCACCATCGCACATTAGACGTCGTCTCATGTCTGCACCGCTTTCCAAGGAGCTCCGCCAAAAGTACAATGTACGCTCGATGCCAATTCGCAAAGACGACGAAGTTCAGGTAACGTTTTTTCCGCCAAACGTTTTTATTCTTGTTCCCAATGACAATTTTTCATTGACCAATGCTTTGCAGGTTGTGCGAGGTCATTACAAGGGGCAGCAAGTGGGCAAGGTGATCCAGGTTTACAGAAAGAAGTTTGTCATATACATCGAAAGGATCCAAAGAGAAAAGGCCAATAGTGCAAGCGTCTACGTCGGTATTGATCCCTCGAAGGTAATATCAAAAATAATTTACATATTTTTTATATTTAAGTCTTCGACATGATGAACCAAACCATTCACAAAGAGTCGGAATAACGAGTGAAACTTGTCGTGCATAATTTAAGGGTTTTCCTTATATTTTGTTGACTCGTTAAACTCCGTCCGGCTACTGCAGAAAATTGGCTCTGATTTTTATACGCAATGCATTGCCATTAACACCGTTTGCCCCAATAACTTCTACATTAAAAAAAAAAAATGTTTACCCTTCTTAACAGACCGTCATTGTGAAATTGAAGATGGACAAAGATCGAAAAAAGATAATTGACAGACGTAGCAAGGGTCGTCTCGCTGCTCTTGGTAAAGACAAAGGCAAGTATACAGAGGAAACAACCGCCGCTATGGAGAGCTCTTAAATTGTTGTCTGGAATATGAACGACAATAAAAAAAAATGAACCATCATAAAACGAACACTCAGCTTTGTTGTCTCTCGCCCACCTTTTTTTATCATCCCAGGTAGAACGATGGTTGCAGCTGGTCGAGCGCATTATTAATATTTCCAAAACCCATGAATTAAATCCTAAATAAAATTGAGAGTATGCGAGTTTATACAGCAGATAAGATCTCCAACTGCAAATAATTTTCCTCACCTCGAGTGATTAATTTTTTATTAATTTATTAAATCTTTTTGGCAAAATAAAATTCCTGGAGGTCATTATAAAGGAAAAGGAATTAAATTTTTTTTCTTTTTTCTTTATTTCTCCATGAACGGAGAATTATTCGCTCTGGAAGTTAATTCAAAGACCTTCACTAAATAATATCAGCTTGGATCCGTGTATTTTTTTTATTCGGTCATGGGACTTAATTTTATTTTATTTTGTGCCGGAATAAACTTGCCAGAGGTCGTTTCGAAGGACGAGAGCAGCGTATTAACTTAATTATTTTTCCAAGAACATATCGCACCCTTAGAGCAACAGTGTAACAACTTATATGGTAATCCCATAAGAGATGTTAGACTGTTGTTCTAGGGGTGCGATATTACCTCGCGATAGTAATTCAAGATATCGCATCCACTGGTGTCCACTTTCACGTTTGTATTTTATTCGTACGGTCGCATTTTTTTATGGGAATTAACCCCCATGAAAAAAAGTATATGCGAAAATATATTTTTCGCAAAAATTCATGCTCCTGGAAATTAGCCACGTACACGCACACGCCCACGCACACGCACACGCACACGCAGCCTCGGTGAATAGCAGTCGGGTGCAGGATGAAATTCAAAAGATGACGAGAAAGGTGAGTGGATCGCAAATCCGAACTTTTCTCTCTTTCACGTTATATTATTCGTGGTAAATTTGTTGATCCCTGAATGTTAACGCAACACAATGTACAGCAGATATGCCTGGGCATATAATTAAATATGTGGCTACTATCTGTCAACACTAATTAAAGAAATTACTTTGCTAATTAGAGTTCAACCTGCCATGAAGTTATATATACGCATAAAATATATATAACTATTCTATTCTATTTATGCGTGAGTGTCGATATGTATATGAAGGGAAAGGTATATGAAGGGGGGTGAACATGACAGAATCTGGATAGATACGGAAATAAAAAGATATGAATCATCATAAAACCAATACTCAGACTTATTGTATTTCCAATCTCGATAATAGTATAGAAAAATACAATATAATTTGACACTCGACCGAGTGACATTTATTGTCTTGAAGCGGCAAGCGCCCGCAAGATATGAAGAAACAAATTAATTATATCGAGATATATATTGATGGTAGCCAGAATATATTCCTCGGGTGAGAGAGTGTGCATAAGTAGCTGTGTATCAAAAATAATAAATATTGAGAAGAAAATAGCACCGGCGATACCTATCACAATTTCCAACGCTGCACTCTGGAGAACAATTTGGATCAGACCGCCGACTGATAAGGCGCATAGTCCAGCAAACAACCTGTAAATCAATAAAATGATATATTGTATATATAATTGGTACAGCGAGTTACTAGCAACAACTAACCCAAATCCAAGAAAGGAAAAATCTCTTTTCGTCTGAAAGGTAAATGCCGTCAGACTGAAAACAACTATCAGAGTTATGAAAAGGGCTTCGACGACGATCGCAGTTTCGTACATCGATACTATTATTCCTATGGTGTAAGATTGCACCAGAGTCTGAAATAACGTAATGTGTCAACAAATAGTTTCCAAAGACGCATGTACTAATATCGCAATGCAAAACTCACAAATGCCCCGAGAAGTACCAGGTTTGCCGGGTGTTGCCTTCTTTTTACATACAAGGCTATCAAAGTTCCCAGAGTCAGTAAAAATGAGAGACCTACCGTCCAATTACTGAAAAACCAAGCCACCGGTAGAGTCGTATTAGTATTGTAATTAGTATATATAATTACTATTAGTATATATAATACATAAAAAAGAATAAGAAAACTTATGCGTACTTCTGCTTAACAAACAACTTGATCGGCTGGCTAGTCATAAAGACGGTAGCAACAACAACAGTCATGAGCAACTGAACACTCAGCAGACCATAAACTTTTCGTAAGAATGCTGAAAACATCATCAATTATATAAATGCATTTCGCAATAATTTGTTAAATTCTCATAATCTGTTATTACTGAGCATATGTTACCCATTCGAATCTTGATGTTGGCATTATGAACGTTGTTATTGTAGGCAAAGTCATTTTGTATACCACCGTCAGATTGTTCTTTCCCACCACCCTCGACATCCTCTTCGAGTAATAAAAGTGGTATCGTAGCCATACCAAATTGAAAGATATTCTAGCCTGTGAAAAATTTGTGAAACGCCACGATAATAATTGATTTAATCTCTTCCTCGTTCCTATTCCGAATACTCTTGACAGTTTCCCCAGCGTCACGTACGTACTTGATGCTTATTCCACTGCGACGGACGATAGCAATGAATGTCACGTCGATAGGTGAAAATGTATTACATATATATATATATATATATATATATATATATATATATATATATATATATAACATTATTATATACCTAATGTCAGAGGGGCATATAAGCTATACGTCCACACCGGCTATATGGCTTTATGGCATTAAGCCATAATAGCACGCGCGCGCACACACACACACACACACACACACGCACGCAACGAGTAGCGTAGTCACGTTCCAGTAGAGATACACGTATTCCTCCCTCTACTCCTCCCGCGTCGCTGTGCATAGCCTCTTCGCCACGGCCACATATTTTCCGCTAATTTCATTGGTTCAAATAAAAGAATATTATAGGAAACAAATTGTCACAGCTTTATTTTATTTTATATCATTTAAATTAAAGAAAACGCAGAATGTATAGTCCAGCTGTCAGAATCGGCAATTGGATCGAGGATCTTACTCTCGATAATGTGCTCCTATTAATTATACCTATCGACTCCAAGCAATCATTTTTATACTGACCAATTTTTATTACAGGAGAAAACGAAGTTTTTTATGAGTAAACGTCAAAGAGAAAAGTTATTGATTCAACGTACAAGACGGTTGTTTGATAATTTGTTGAAAGATGTACGACTTTCAATGAACAATGGTTTTCTCCAATTTGGTAATTGTATTCAATTGAAAGCGCTAGACATGCCGAGTTCTTCACTGTCCGTCCAACTTTCAAAGGCCCAAAGACTACTTTGTAGTAACAGCTGTAACGACAACCACGGCCTCGTTATGGCGGGAACGGTACATGACAAACACGTAGGTACTATATCGAGTTTTGTCAACGACTGCCGTCTAATTGCATCGCCGATGCTTGATCCCTGCACTCGCAATTGCTTCGTTATTAAATCGGCGGACTGCGACTACAGAACCGGCGAAAATGTCGTTTTTGGGCAAGAGTTTGTATTACAAGTAGTTAAATCTTCTACGACTCCGAAATACTTCCTGATATAAATAGACTGTCTATAGATCGATGATTGTTAATAATTATTGAGATCGCAAATAACGATCGAGAACCACTCTATGTGAGGGCAGAAAAACCACTAATCGATGATGCTCATGGCCCGATCGAGCATAATCCAATTGTATTGAGCAATAAGAAGGATCGTTATTCCATATGGAAAGTCCTCCATTGGAATAAGGATATGCGATTCGAAACAGAGGGCGAACCGTTTCCGGCTTTTAAGAGGTCTTTTTGCATATTAAATCTTTTTACACAAATTGCTTTAAACTTCAAGTCCAATAATTATGAATGTTTTGCATCAACAGAATTGTAATTAGACATTTAATGAGCGGTCTCAATCTGACAGTAGAGGGTACGGTATGGCAGCTCAGCATTTTTGGAAGCGAATGCGGAATGTCCGTTCATACATACGTCGACAGCTCGAAGCAAGAAACCGCCGAATGTGGATGGATGTTTGTTACTAGCAAATTAAATGAATGATCAATCGCCCTGAGCGCCCTGAGTTACAACGGTTATAACTTGAGTGAAAATAACATTTATATATTTTTTATATTTTGATACGAATAAACTCTCCATTTTTTTTTCTTTTCATCAATTTCTAGTGAAATTAAATCAACCATATGCCTCTCTCTCTCTCTCTCTCTCTCTCTCTCTCTCTCTCTCTCTCTCTCTCTCTCTCTCTCTCTCTCTCTCTCTCTCTCTCTCTCTCTCTCTCTCTCTCTCTCTCTCTCTCTTGTTCTCTCTCGCCGGCAGTATGACGTTTCTAGTGGGGGGGTATTTTTAATTTTCTTAGCTCCTTCATTCTTCCTTCACACCCATACTAATGTCATTAGTCTTTTGTTAATCTTCGTTACTCGTCAAGGGCATTTGATGTCGCTAGAGGGTTCCTTGTTTTTAAATTATTTGGGAACGGCACAAGACCTTCACTTGTCGCGTTTCTTCTTCGTAGTGCAGAAGATTGGCAAAGCGATGTTAAAGATGATGCCGACGAGGTGTCGTCCGTTTCATACGATTCCTGACGAACGACTATCGAATCGACTGGCCTCAAGTTAACTGTAACAAAGCATCATTATTATGTTTGTTCTTGTTGTTACGCTTTTGGATTTTTTTTTTTTTTTTTTTTTTTTTTTTTTTTTTTTTTTTTTTTTTCCTGGGAAATCTAATGTCCTAATGAGCATTCTTGTTATTTTTTTATTATCACCTGTCTTAAAATGAGCTGTTCCTTTTCCGACGCTTAGAATGCACGATACAGATTTGCTGTGTCTACCAATAATTTTGTAAAAAACATCACCAATTTTCATCTTCTTCCTCTTGATTACGATTTCTTTTCCGAGCAGGTGACCGTCCGTCGCGATCTATTTTTTGTTTTGTTTTGTAACAGAGAGAAATTAATAGATATAATGAATTGAATTGCATTGCAGCGTTAAGTGATAATCGATGATGCTTACAGATCTGGGAATTTCCATAAGCCAAATTTCTTTGTTGCCATCTTGCTCGCCAGTGCTCTTAATGTCATTGATATTAATAGTTGATAATTCCCGAGTAGCGATCAGTCGTTGTCGATGGACAAACTCCTCAAGCTATAGCGAAAACAGATTATATTAGATTATAGGGTATAAAATTTGTCCACATTAACACTATATTAAGCAATGAAGTATACCTCCATCGGTCTTGAAAATGCTTCCATGGGATACTGTGTTGTTGGTATGCTGGTTTTCAATGTTGAATATTCAATTTCACGTGTCGATAAATGCTCAGGACTATTCTTGTGACCGCTTGAACATAGATTTCGTAATACATATCGGAGTGACTCGGCCTCGCTTGGAACCCCATTTGTTACCGTATTCGCAACAGATTTTTCCTCGTCCCTCCCCATCGTTGTTTTGTTACTCGAATCATCAAACTCTTGTTCGGCAATCTGGCACTTGATAGACTTCTTTACAGATTTCTCATTCCGACTGTCAAAGCCATTTTTTCTTGTATAATCAACGACACTATTGCCATCAGATATTTGTAAAGGACTTGACACGGACGAAGAATGATTGGTAGCTTGGCTCCGGTAATATTTGCTTTTCTTGCCAGAGTTATTTTCGCTTGAGCACCATTTGTCACAATCTAAAGGTTTGCTAATTATTTGCCGAAAAGATAATTCTTTGCTCAATCTTTTCTGTCCTGTTGGAAGATCATCTGTTGTATCGAGCGGTTCGTCATCTGTATCTTGGCTAGTGTCACTCGCGCCATTATCATATAAAAGATTAATATGTTTGGGTCGATCGACATGTCTAGCTTCGGCCAATAGTGTATCCAACTCGATAGTTTCTTTGTTCTGAAGAGAGTGCTCATTCGGCGGACAAACGGATAAGTTGTTACGCTCGTCGACTGACTTATCTTCTTTATCACGAATTATTGTATATTTTGACTTGACAATTTCGGTGCACGTTATTGTTGGATGAGTTTTCTTTTGTAGCCGTTCATAGTCTTTAGACCGTTGTTCCTCCGCCTCTTCTTCATATTCGCATTCCGAAACAACACTTTTTCCATTGCGTCTATTGCATTGTACCATTACATTATCGATATAACTACTGCCCAATGCTATTGCCGAACGTGCTAATGGTTCATCATCTGTATCTTCGTTATCCGATATATTTCTGAGTATTTCTGTCTTAATTGTGACGTATTCGCCATAGCACTTTAATCTAGCATATTTTTTCAATTCGACATTCAGAGCTCTGGTTCGTCTTTGAATTTTTTTTGCCTTTTTAAGAGTATGCCTCAAAGAGTCGTTGACCATTATCTCGTTGACTCCGTTGTCGACTGTCCACCAGCTTATAATATTCGACATTGTTACTTTTCAGAATTATGGATTTCTATAATATTTAATATATTAACAATTTATAATAATTTCTTTCCCTGTAAGTTATTACAGTTTTAACTTAGATACTCGTCTACGTTTTTTTTAGCAACACGCGTAAAATAAGAATAGTTAATAATAATGTATCGAATAAAAACTGCCATACTTGACGATAGGCACACAGGCACACGGAACATTTCCCAGAGGGTTAAGTACTCTTTGTGGTAACAATAAAAAAAAAAAAGACCAAGAAAAAAACGTTTACATACTATACGTGTAAAGAAGGTTAGGATACATTGAACGGTCTATTAATGCGTACAACCATCGCGATGGTTCCAAAAAAGAAAAACAAGGAAAAACCCGATCGTAACCACATAACTCTACTGTCAGACAGTCCGGAGATGTACAAGTGCAATGTATGTGAAAAAATATTTCGGAATAAAAAAAGCAAGTGCTACCACGACGCTTGCATTACCGGAGTGAGACCGTACAAATGCAATATTTGCGAGCAAGCTTTTGTCAAACGTTCTCACTTTGAGTATCACGAGCGCATACACACTGGTTATAAGCCTTTCGACTGTTCCCTGTGCGGCAAAGCCTTTCCACAGAAAAACAAATTGAATAGACACATGCTGTCGCACAAACGTAAGTTGACTAAAAGTCAAGGTGTCATAATAATAAATAAACTTATTGGAAAAAAAAAAAAAAAAAAAAAAATTTACAGAAGAGAAGTCATTTTCGTGCCTAAAATGTGGAAAACATTACGCCAAGAGAGATGGTTTGTTAAATCACATGGCTCTTCACACTGGACAAGCGTCGCATGTTTGCAAGACATGCGGCAAGGCCTTCAGGATAATGACGAATCTCAATCGACACATGCATACTCACTCGAGTACGTTGAGAATGCAATTTAGTTTACTATATTTTCTCATATATGGTTTAGACTAATTTTATGGGCTTGCGAGCATAGGTGAGAGGCCGTACGTATGCGTGTTATGTAGCAAAAGCTTCAAAGACAAATCATTGCTAAGTCGTCACAGAAGGACCCATGGGAATGATAGACCTTTCGCTTGTGACCACTGCAATCGTTTCTTCTTATCCAAGAGTGAACTTTGTCGGCATATTGCGATTCATACAGGTAAGTCCCCATCAACGAGTTGTTCACCATTGAATTTCATAAAATTTTCATTATTTTTTCTTATAATTAGATATCAAGCCTTTCTCTTGCACGTATTGCGACACGGTATTCAGACGAAAAGACAATCTAGATCGACATATTAGGCATCATCACGCAGATGACAATACAAATTTTAACGATACAGGCAAGTTGGGAAAAATTATTAACAAGGCTTCAGAAGAAAGTTCCAGGACATCGATTGTAGCTGGTGATGCTGTAATCGCCGTTGCAGCTTCGACTTGCTCCAAGCTAATGCCAGTGAAGATGAACAAAGGGAAAAAATCTTTAATGCAACCTTTCGTTCCGTCAATAATAATGAGTCCATCGAAACAGCATGCAATCCGCAGAAGAGATTCTTTCGATGGATCGAGTTCTCGAATAGATTTGCTGGGTAATGTAACACCGATTATCCGTGGGCCGGGTGAACTGAATAACGCAGTGCCTGTTATTAATGGACCAATCATTGCTACAACTTTAAGAGAAGAGAATAAAAACAGTCCTCGAAGGAAGGCATTTACATATACGGAACCGATACCATTGGCCGAAGCTGTAGTGATAAATAGAAGAATCGAGGAGAAGCTATATCCCCAGAGCTCCAAGTCGACTAACAATTATTATTTTTTTACGAAACATATCCACACAGATGGTGTTGAAACAACCCATTCTAATCGGCCTTCGTCAACTGCTTCTCAAAGCCATAATTTTTCCACCGGAGGAGCTACGATAGTTAGCTGTAACAGGATTAATATTGTAACAAGTGCGACAAAAAGACAGGAGCCTTTACTACCTTTGCATTCTATACCATCAAAATGTTTAAAAGTAGAGTCAAACTGTCCAGCCACGCATTTTAATGATACATCGAAGATTGTCAGCGATGATAGCGAGAGAAAGGAGGATGGATCGAATGGCGAAAAAATTGATACCAAGCAACAATCCGAGATGCGAAGCACCGGTTGTTCGCCTGCTATAATGATTAATAGAGGCGCTTATTAAAACCGAACGAATAAACCATCTGCCGCCAGTAGCGTTTTTTAATTAAGTATAATGTAAAAGTAATTATTTAAAAAATGCTGTATTGTATGCACTAGTGTTTCTTACAATATATAACTATGTGCGAGTAATTAATTATTCCTAACAGATTCATTTGACTAGTATGTATTTGTATTATACTAGAAAATAATGGTCAGGGTCAATGATGATCGGAACGATACAATTGTACACACATAAAATATTACAATGAATGATGTATATGCCCACAGGATTTACTGTGGTTGAGGTTTCGCAGTGTGCCAGGTAAGTCTATCCTCATAAAATCTTATAACTACCTGAGGACAGAGTATGTTGGCTTCCTTGGCTGTAACCAGGTCCGATGCTTCTGTGCCTTTCCTACAAAAACAAAAGAAAACAAATTAGAGAAAACTTATCTTTAAGTAAGCTGACAAATTAGCAAATTACTAACCATTTCATAAGAAACATGAGCTCCCCACTGGAATCTGTAGCGCCTATAATCTTATCCGGTTGAAGTGCCCTTTTGAATCCGTGGACTTTTTTCTCATCTTGGATGGTGGTACTGCTTCTCTTGTGCATTTCCATTTTTTTAAATTTAAACCAGAGCTTGTCACAATGTTGGGCACACTAATTTCGAGGAGAGTCAGAGTACCGTATATTAATTGTGATTATTTAACTACTAGGGTTATGTTGAGTAACTCACTTGTTAAACCTATATTGTTAAAAGTTGAGGTCTCGACGAAATTGCGGCAACATTCATAGGCTGACACTCAAACGCAGTAGCAAACTTTCTATTCTGTCATTGGCGTTTTTTTTTTTTTTTTTTTTTTTTTTTTTTTTTTTTTTTTTTTTCCTAACTCAATCTCGAACACCTGCTTCACCAAATTTTTATTTCATTGAAGAATAAAATAATGTTAGTATTGTTAATAATGGCCACACAAATAGCCAATCAATAAAATAATATTTCATTGTTTGTTTACTACCGGAAATGACAGATCAAAGTCCGGTTCGATTTCGATAATAAACATATGATAAAACGCGACCACCTAAAATCCTATTAGATTAAACCCAGTATAACTTTGGTATCTCATTTGCAATGATCTTAAATAAGCTATAAATTCATGACAATAGATTTCTATTACGCGCATTCGTACCTGCGCATCCGCGTCAACTTCCGGAATAAGGGTTTACCCGAGTAAATGAAAGGATTCGTCCAGCTCGTCCATTCGCTTGGAGAGAGGCTGCAACCGCGCACACACACGGGAGTCCGCGACCGTAACACGACGACACGACGACGACGACGACGACGACGACCATTTGGGAGTGTGGAGAGTCGGAAGCCTCTCTCGTTAAGAATTATAATCGATCGGCCATTTCGAGTATTCGGCCACATTCGGGCTGACACAGTGCATAGATAGAGAGATAGAGATCGAGAGAGTGAGAGGGGGACAGAGAGCGACGCTCCGGGCATCATTAATTATTATTTATTCTGCCTCGTATTTCCATAGCCGAGTGAGCATAGTGCATAGTGCCAAGCGACATTTGGACTCGGGCTGACGATTTTCTAGAGGTGGAAAACTTTCTCGAACCGTCAAGCCAAAATAATTCATCAAGAATGGTCAAAATGGAGCATGAGGTAAGTTCTCAGACTAATTTACTCGTTCTCTTTTTTTTTTTCTCCAAGTCCAAATTGAAAGTCGAGTCGTGGTGCGTGAATTTAATTCAATTCTTCGATCCTCAATATTTCGGTGGAAATAGTTAATTTTGTCTCTACATGATTCGTACTAACTAACTCACGCTAACTGGGCGTTGTAACTTACTCTGGTAAAAAATTCGAACAGATACTCATGGTAGCTCTGGAATATAAAAGTTGGATAAAGACGCGGTGAAAAAATAAAACAAAAATATGGCGTCCTTAGACTCAGTGAGTAGGGTAGAGACGGTTGTGACGCGAAGCAACGCGACGCGATGCGACGCTGCATAACGCGCCATACAACGGGACTTGGGCAACTACCCGGCTCTATTAATTGCCACAATCTCAGAAGAATAATATATACGCTCATTCCAAGTGATACGCAACAAACTGCTGTATTTAAAAAATATTTGTTCCATTTTCCATCGTATACCCTTCTGGGTTTTAACGGAACCCGATCACGATTCTCTCCTAGCACTCCCTACCCGCTATGCTCAGCTAAGCTACCTAATTTCTAGTGCGTCCGTAGCCGACATAGCTACACTGTACCGCCATTTGCTTGAGATACAGGGAAGCTATGGCAAAGCTTTGGTATTTTTTGCACTTGAGAAAAGTGCAAAAACACCAAAGTTTTAGAAGAAAGTGCTTCCACCGCTGTCGGTAACAAACTGCTATATATATAATATAATTATTATTATTCAACAGGATAGTAAAAACGAACCCGAGCATGTGCGCAAGCTATTCATAGGTGGATTGGACTATAGAACTACCGACGACTCGTTGAAAAAGCATTTCGAGCAATGGGGTGAGATCGTGGATGTAGTAGTGATGAAGGATCCAAAGACAAAAAGATCTAGAGGATTCGGTTTCATCACTTATTCGAGAGCTCATATGGTAGACGACGCCCAAAATGCAAGGTATGTTTCTATATATTATCAGTGCCGGGGGATCAAAGACCAAGGGATAAACATATTTCAGGCCGCATCGAGTAGACGGACGTATAGTGGAGCCAAAGAGGGCGGTGCCGAGACAAGAAATTGGTAGACCGGAAGCGGGAGCTACCGTCAAGAAGTTATTTGTTGGTGGTCTCAAGGATGATCACGAGGAGGAAGATTTGCGTCAATACTTTCAGGGCTATGGGAGTATCAATTCCATAAGCATTGTAACGGACAAGGAAACAGGAAAAAAGCGAGGCTTTGGATTCGTCGAATTTGATGATTACGATCCAGTTGACAAGATTTGCCTGCAGCGTAATCACCAAATCCGTGGTAAACACGTTGACGTAAAGAAGGCACTGAGCCGGGCAGAGATGGCATCGGCAAGCGGCGGAGGCGGCGGTGGGGGCGGCGCCGGGAGTGGCGTAGGAAGCGGCAGCGGCAATGCAGGAGGGACCGGTAGTCGAGCTGGACAGGGGGTCGGAGGTCGTGGGCCTCGCGGTGGAAATCAAGGTGGTGGCAATTGGAGTGGACGAGGAAATGCCGGTGGCAGTGCGGGCAGCGGTGATTGGAACAACGGCGGAGGAGGAGGCGGCGGCGGTGGCAGTGCCGGCGGCGTTAATCAGGGTGGATACGGTGGAGGTAATCAGGGAGGATGGGGAGGCAACGGACCATGGGAGAATCAAAATCAAGGTATCACTGGATAATCGACTGAGTGGCCGAAACAAACCAGACACTTTTTTCTTTTTCTTGTTTCTTTTTTTTTTTTTTTTTTTTTTCTTTTTCATATAAGCTAACGCTAGCCATCGTTTGTATGTCACAGGAGGAGGATGGGGCGGACAAGGCCAGGGTCAGGGCCAAGGTGGCTACAACAGCGGAGGCAACTGGAGCAATGATAACTTTGGAGGTGGTTATCAACAAGGATACGGCGGAGGACCCGTCCGAAATAACTTCAACTCCGGCGGACGACCTGCACCCTACGGTAGTAATATGGGTCCTAGTGGCCGTCAATCCGGAGACTCGAGATGGCTACCGCCCTTCGGTGGACAAGGTTGCTTCCCTCCTTCTCAAAATGGCTTCCCCAAACGTCTTGTACTATATTTAGATCCTTATAAAAGTCACCCCCCTTGAATTTATTTATTCTACTTTGATCAACAATTTTGTTATATTAGTATCGCAATTATAGTTTCACTCTGAATTTACTGATTTAAACTTTTTCAATAATTACCGTTTCGTTTGGTAATTTGTCACAACAAGCATGAGGATCTATCCAGTGAGAGGAGAGAGCCATTCCGGTCCTGTATCTTATTGTTGGTCTCACTTTTGCTCAAATATTCCAAAAGCCCCGAACGAATCATCATAGTTAATTATTCATTTATTTCTCCTATATACCGACTCGATACTGACGACTAACCAATTTCTTTGCTTCTCCCTCTCTTTCTCTCTCTGTCTCTCTCTCTCGTTCGCGATAGGTCCCATGGGAGGTGGAAATTCTGGAAGTGGCGGAAACGGCGGCTATGGCGGTGGAAATCAAGGAGGCTACGGAGGAAACGGTATGGGCGGAGGTAATATGGGAGGCGGCGGAGGCGGCGGGGGCAGGCGATACTAGAGTCACCATGATCGATGCACCCAACCAGTCAGCCCAATCATTCGTTAACGGTGAGTATCATTTTAAACTTGTTTAAACTCGTTTCTACAAAAGGTATATCCGAGATTTATAAGCCAATGTTATCGCGAGGTATTGAATTTTCAAACAAAATGTTTTTCGTCACCATTATCTACTGGTCAGAGACTCGTTTGTACTTGAAGAGGAAGTACAACGATTGGGCATACTACGTTTATACATGTGTGCGTGCGTGCGTGCGTGCGTGCGTGCGTGCGTGCGTGCGTGCGTGCGTGCGTGCGTGCGTGCGTGTGTGTATGTGTATATGTGTGTGTGTGTGTGTGTGTGTGTGTGTGTGCGTGCGCGCGCGCGTGTGTGTGTGCGTGTGTATACACACATTTTTCATTAACGAAAAATAATTGACTACCAAAAAGGCAATAAGAGAGTAAGGAAAGAGAGAAGCCATTTCTAACGATTAATTGTTCCTGGATAGAAACGAGTCTTTGACGATTGCTTACTAAAAGTTGAAAATAGTGTACGTGTTGCACTGAGCTCGCTCAAGGAGACAATCGATTGTTGGGTTATTTGGCGAATAGAGTACAACGCCAATGGAAACGAATGCAACATCTTTACCGCGAGTGTTTGTCCGTTTATAATCTAACGGATTTGTAAATTTTAAACCTCAGGTCACTCCCCCTACTACTTGTCTTCTAGTCGTCAGTACTTCTGTGCTGTTTAGTTTGGAGCAGGCAGGGCTAAAGGGCTAGAGAGGCAGGACAAGACAGGACAAGGCAGGACAATCGTACAGGATACAGGAGAGAAAACAGAGAACCGTCACCCCCGTTAGTTTGCAGTAAGGGAGACTCGAATTGTCTGTAAATACCTATGGCATCGTGCACGTGCGGCATATGCCGCATCCATACAGCATGTTCAACGCTCATCGAGATAAAGAGAGACACAATGTTCTTGTATGAGATGCGCAAGAGGCAAATTTTTTTTTTTTTTTTTTTTTTTTTCTCGAAAAATTTATTATCCATTAGGCCGTGATCCATGTCTCTGTCGTATTGTACAATTCTCAAATTATTTTCATATACTTTGATCAACGACATGTAGCGAGAGAAATTTAATTAATGCGGTCAGCTGAAAAATAAACAGCTGTAAGTCAATGTTGCAGTGTCCAAGACATTAGGTTTTATATCACAGAGACCGATGATAATTATTATGTGTCGACCAAAGATAACTTTGGCGGGTGAGCGGCGCCGGGGGGAGGGGGAAGTCGATTGCAAAAAAAAAAAAAAAAAAAAAAGAATCAACATCAATAAGAGTGACAAAAGTCGGGCAGACGAACGTTGGACAAGCATTTCATAGGTTACCTAGGTTAACCGATTAATTTATAAGTTGTAATGTTTTAAGAATTAGCTAATAAAAATGACCAGAACCTTTTCCACGTCACTTTTTTATTATTCAACAACGTAGCGAGCGAGTTTAGGTATAAGACCAAAATCAATATCTACAGTATATTACTACGAGTTAATCGTAGTTCAAGCATCGAATGAGCAGTAGGTAAATGCCGCATATAGCGTGGGAAAAGAGAATTTATAAGGTAGAATTTTGAGATGAAGTAACTGTGAGCATTCCAACCTCGGAAATCATTCTTCTTATTAATATTATTATTATTATTATTACAATTATTATTATGTCAACAATACGATTATTATCATCAATATTATTATTACTATTATCATTATTATCATTATAATTATTCTGTAGGTATAAATAGCGAAGAATGTTTGTACTATTGTCAAATAGTGTTGTGTTGTTGGCAAACTAAGCAGCCTTCAGAAGCATATATATTATGTGTAAGCGCAGTATTAAACACTTTGTACATAACAAAGACCCATTGCAAGAATTAACCAGTACTTGTGTATTATGCACTAATTTAAGTAGTTATTAACCTCTCATATCATGTTGTATATCGGGTGGCTTTGTCAGGATAACGCGTATATTCGGACCAGTCTCGACAGTCAAGTTAAAATCGAAACGACGAAGGTGTAGGCTTCTATTCCACTCTCCGTGCGACATTGACGCACTTGCCGCGATTATTGAACAATCGTGTATCGCAGGGTGCGTTTTATCAGCAAATCCGACAGGAAGTATTATGATGACAGGCAGGAAGCGACTACTAGACTATCCTAGACTACTCGCCAAGTTCTGTTAGTATGAAAACGCAGGTAGGCATGTCTATGTTAGATGTAGATAATGTTGAGACATGAATCAAGACGAAAGAAAATGTCGTAAACATTTACCGACTTTCTTGAAGGCACAACAAGTAGAGTTATATCTTTCATAAGCAAGCAACGATCCCCGCGTAAGCTATCTCCGAATTTTGCCGATATTGTTGTTATTATTATTATTATTATTATTATTATTATTATCATTATTATTTTACCTGTCATTAATAGATGTCTTTCATTTTCATTAATTTCTGGTTTACCGTCTGACCCGGTCCGACAAGAAAAAAAAACAAAGAGAGAGAGAGAGAGAGAGAGCGAGAAACTAGTCATGTGTATCCTGGCGAACAGCTCCATAAAACGCGAGGTAAGTTTCATTGCAAAGACTACACAGTTAAACCATCGTTTTATTTGTCAACCTAAAGACATGTTAGCCAATTAAATTACAAGTGCGCCATGTAATATTATTTTATAATTAATATTATATATATATATATATATATATATATATATATACACACACACATATATATATATACATACATATATATAATCGTCTTGGATAATAGCTCTTGTACGCTATGTAGATTTTATTCTTTCAGTCAATAAATATGATTACCTGTCAATCTCGTTCAGTTGTCCCATCCTTCTTTCTGTCATTTACGTATATACACTTACATAAATGTGTATGCGTATCAAGTTAAGGATTTATTCCACGTCGTTGTTACACTGTCGTACATACGTGTACAGTACCGTTCTATACCGGTGACATTTAAAGTCTCGGGAGCTGAGAAACATCTTCGCTGACGCCGTCGCTGCTGCTACTGGACCTGGAGCTGGTAACACTGTCACCGCCGCCGCTCTCTGCATTCTCCCGTGTAACGGACGTGGAGCATATTGTTTTATCGCTGGGTATGACCATGTGAGAATCAGTATACTTGGTATCATTCAAAAGGGAAGGATCGCAAATGTCTGCAGTAACGCCGGAATAGACTGGGATCGGCAACAGGCCATTCGATACAACAATGTTTCTGAAAAAATTTTAATTCAAGAAATTTTTTATTTTTCTCTCGTCTATAAATTCGTTTTATACAGCGGATAGATATACGACCGAACCATCATTTATATTCCATTCGGGTCTAAACTGTGACCAAGTATAATGATAATTTTTTGTCCCCTCGAACAATCGATTAATAAAAATATTAGGGCACTATCGTCGGTGACAAACTTAAAAAAAAAAAAACTATTTCCCTACGTAATACACCGAACAAGCGACACACGAGAGCGGGAGGCGCGGATGGGAGCTGCCCAAGTGTAATATCTAATACGGGTACTATATCGACCGCTGAGAAACAAAAGGGCCGTAATCCGTATTCTTTAACTGAGGGAGATGAGCCCTTTTAGCAATCGATATTATGTATTTAATATTTATATTTAATCGGTGGGAAAGTTTGTATACCCTCAACACTGTACACGATGATATCGTATGTTACGGTTTTATTAATAGAACGATCCCGACACATTACCTCTCATGTGAATTCACCAAAGTATTTTTTGTTTTTATTAGTTCCGAATATCTGGGTATACTCGACGTGTAATGAATACTTTAGTCAATAAAAGACCAACAATAATATTCCTAATGCTTCTAAATTTCCTCCCAATGCGTGACAAATTACATCGATATCTCGAAAAGTAGAAAAAAAAAAAAAAAAAAAAAAAATCTGCACAATACGGTGTGGAAAGTGTTTTTATTTTGAACGATAACGATAAGTTGCCAATATGCTGAATAGGCCCCCTCATCTAAGCTGGTCGCACCTGATGGGACAATAAACACGGAGTAGTACTGTGGGGATTATTCTAGTCGTTGGCTATGAATCGCTGAATGAATCTGTACGCGAGGGCTGCACGCTATTCTTGTTATTTCACACGGGAATTTAACTCGAGTTTGAAGCTCCGTCGATTAAAATAATTGTTGAAATAAAATTGAATATGATACTTACCGGTAGTGCTGATCCAGTCGAGCTTTTTCGATTCGCTTATCTTTGGCACGACGATTTTGAAACCATATTTTTATCTGAGTCTCTGTAAGATTGAGAGATGCCGCGAGCTCGAATCTTCGTCCCCGCGATATGTATTCACCTCGGTGATATTCAAACTCTAAACGTGCCGTCTGTTGCGCACTGAAAGTTGTTCTTTGCCTTCTCGGTCTGCTCTCCCTTCTTCGTCGACGCGCAACTGAAATTAATAAAAATCCGTTAAAAATGTAATAATATTATTTGAATATAACAATAAAAACGTGAGAATATGAAATAGTAATGCGTGTGCGTGTGCGATGATGGAGAGAGAGAGAGAGAGAGAGAGAGAGAGAGAGAGAGAGAGAGAGAGAGAGAGAGAGAGAGAGAGAGAGAGAGAGAGAGAGAGAGAGAGCTACAGCTCACGCGAAGCTTTAGGCTACAAGACTACATTCGACATTGAGACGCGGCCAACTGCGTCTCGTAATCTCATAACAATGTGGTGTTATACGGCGCGAGGCGCCAGGCGGGGAGATAAACCCCTGGAACGGAAGTTGTCGCTCGAATGCGGCTCGCAAAATCGGCACTCCCCCCCCCCCCCCCCCCCCCACTCCCGCGCTCAGACCCCCCACGCTCCGTCCCTCACGCCGGCAATATTTAGCCGTTACATTTATTTCGACAGTCGAGCAGACAATGGATGTAACCAGCCGGGAGAGGACGATTTATATTAAATTATTGTTCGTATCTACTGGTTTAGACCGCTTTATAGATATATAGATAGATAGATAGGTATTTCGAAACATCTATATTTTTTAGGGATTCGTATTATTGCAATGTTATTAATATTAATTACAACAATGTTTGCGTCAATGGTGTACTTACAAAAGGCTGGGAAACCATTTAAATGGCCTTCGTTCGAGGTATTTCCGTGAAAATTATGAGATTTTTCGTATCCCAGATGCGTCCGATGGCCAGACGAAACGACGAGAGCAGTAGCAGGAAGATGAGGATAAATACCAAACGACGCCGAAGCTCCTCGGAACATCAACAACGGAGCCTTCATCATCTCCTCTACAGATTCCTTTTTGTTGCACGGAAGATTGACCCTCTTCTCCGATGATGGCACGCAAAGTTTCTCTCGATGGAACTCACTCCCAGTTTCATAAACGTTATACTTCTTCTCTTTTTCACAATCAATTGTTCTTCCTCCCGAATTCTCCGTGGGAAAGACGTCAATCGTCTCGGTATTGGAAATAATCTTTCCCACTAACGATAATCTCTTCTCGGATTTATTCTCTCTTGTCTCGAGATGGCCATACAGCCGGGCGAAGAAGCGGCGAGGTGACGACGGCCTGGTACCTCTTCCATCCTCGATATCTTCTTTAATTTCAAGAGACATTTTTATATTTTATATTAAAAAACGAATCTAAATATGATTCTTCACTGCAGGCGTGTACACACGAGCGTAGATTTAACCTGACCGACGGACAACAGTAAAGTGTCACATGCCTGCCTTCTGTCCTGCCTCTATACTTGACGAGGATATCGCGGCTCTTTCGAGGCTTCGCGTACGCCGAGGAAATCGCGAATAGTGGGAGGCTAGTCGCGTGCGGCGATACAACCAAAAACTACCAACCCCTTCCTTCCGTCATACACCACCTGGATCCCGGCTTTCTTCCCTCTCCATTCCGTGTTAGTCCAACGAACCGATTGATAAACATTGACGTCGATACTCGAGTGCTTTATCCGGATCTTTTAATCTTATCGTTAATGGTCAAGTGCTCGTCGATTAATATTTATAATAATTCTCAAGGATTCAAAGATAAAAGACAGGAGCCTCTGCTTCCTTAATAATTTTTAGTTAGATAAACAAATAAATGTTCATTCTTCTTCTTCTTCTTCTTCTTCTTCTTCTTCTTCTTCTTCTTCTTCTTCTTCTTAGTTTTATCAATAAGAAGAAGAGAGAGGCGGAGGCAACAAGTTAATGGAGGTGGTAAAAACCGCATGAGACCAAGATTAACAAGATTTATCGAGTCGAGTATTTATAACTCAATGTTGGATCAAGGGGACCGAAAGTGCCAAAAATTCCATTATAGACGGTAAAAAAAAAAAAAAAAAACGATCTGACCCGTTCAATTGGTATACCACATGTAGGTATCCGTTGATAGATCCAAGTCACTCGCGCATTGCATTCATCACTCGGTCACCTCATCATCATCGGCAACCAATCGCGTCACGAACAAAAGAGCAACAATGGATATACTTTCATCCCTCTCGACTGAATAACAAAAGTTCTTTCACTCGGTGGGAAAATGGCGGTTTTTTCGCACGCGTATCGAAATGTACTATTATCGTTTCGATAGGACATGTCTGTATTCTCCAACACTTGAACAATTTTAAAACGTATCAATTTTTTAATTAATTATATATTTTTTATTAGAAAAAATGTTTCTCTATTATCGGCTGTATCTTTCAAATCATCATTCTCTAATAATTTTGTTTTAAGCTAACCGATTAATTTATTCGAATGTGAGGAAAAATACGAGTAAACACTTGACTTGAGTAAAAATTCTCAATGTCCCTTTGGCGCAGAGGATAGCGCGTTGGACTTCTAATCCAAAGGTCGTGGGTTCGATCCCCACAAGGGATGAATTTTTTTTTTTTCTTCGTTCTCTTTTTCTTCCAATTATCACTTCGTGCTGTATTCTCGGTGACAATTTTCAACATTTCCCTTTTATTATTATAAATGATTAATTATATGAATCTTAATGCCGTGCGCTAAGAAGATTGCATTACACTATACAGCGTTACCGATAACCATATAGCGATTAATTTTCTCGGGGGTGAAATAAAATTCTTCGTATCAATATATACCCTCTATTATTATGTACATTACATACGTGTCGATTCAAATATTATATACCACCTTTGTAGGAGTCACGGCAGCGATATCATTGGTAATGATCAGACTTCAAGTTACACTAACCGGATATAGCATAACCAGACGGAGAGAGAGAGAGAGAGAGAGAGAGAGAAAAGACATTTTATTAAGAATCACCGATGAGCACATTCGCCACTATTACATATTAATAATCTCTCTTCTTTTGGTTTGTTTAATCTTGGATACCGACACCTGAATACATTTTCATCTAGTTAGGCAAATGCGTTACAAAGTTAACCAACCCCATATGATGACTGAATGTAGTCCTCATATGTTGATAGATTTTTCATTCCTATGTATTTTAGATATATCGTGATAATTTAATGTCAATTGAAATGATCTGTATATAATCTTTAATGGCCGGGTACTTGGCGTCGAAAGTGCAACGAGTCGGACGTGTTGCAGCTCGAATTTACATTTGAGGAGTGTCTCGCTCTCTCAAATCCATGAATATTTTGGTGCGCATGGATATCACTTTTGTGATGATTTTTCACTTTTTGATGGTAATTACGATAATAGGCCTGTAGCGCGACTCGTGTGACACCATTGTTACACCATCGAATTACGAGGGGGAGTAAAAAATACTCACTTGATGTAATAGTACTTTGTATGCACACAACGGACTGCGACGAAGGTTATTAATACATATGCAGATGTGTACAAAATTTATTCCTTTCTGGGTCTTGATCTTGTTACGCACCATCTTTATATATATATATGTAGGTACGCGGAACAAAAAGTTCGTCAAAAGATTAATGATTTCATCGACCGATCCTCGAATCTGTACACGCGGAAAAACTTTACATCATATTAATATAGCAATGTCAAGTGATATTATCGTTGTTATTACTGATTTTTCGGCTCAACAATTGCGTGCTGTGCATTATTAGCGTACATATAACGTTTGCCAAACATGGACAACAACAATTCGTATCGATTCTCTATTTGAAGGTAAAAAAAAAAAAAAAAAAAAAAAAAAAAAAGTGTAAACAATATTTATACGATAAGTATTGTCAGCCTTTTTCAACTCGGCGTTGTATCAGACGTGACGCAAAATCTTAGAGACAATAATATCGGTGCTTATATTTTTTTAATATGCAGGATCAAACACATATGGAGCTGCGATCGAGGCTAGTGTGTAATTGATAAATACTATGGAATATAATAATTGATAGATTTATTTTCATCGTCCGAGCGCATCAGCTCGGAGCATGGACAAATACGGGATGAAGCGGCTTAGGAATATTACCCGGGGATTTTTTTTTTTTTTCATCATCTGAAGTGGGCAATAATTGCTGACGAAGAACGCAACGACAAGCATCTGTGCATCATTATTACTATTGCCAGCCAGGGTTTAATCGATAGCCCTCCCTTAATGTTCGACGCAGCAAGCTTTGTAGGCCATTTATTTGGCTAAACGGAGAAACACGAAAAGGTGTAAAATAAATGTTTAAATTAAAGATATTGCGCCTATCAGCTCTAGTTGTCCGTTAACGTAGGTATCTTGGAAATTAACTTTATTCATTGCCTCATTTAATCGAAACACGGCAATTTTTTTTTTTTTTTTTTTTTTTTTTTTTTCCCCCTTATTTCCCTGTCACTCGCATTTGTTGATGTTATGCAATGTCAAATAAAACATTTCCCAAGCTTTTTTTGTTTTAATCTCTGAAAGCCGACTTGTAATTATTAACATCTAAGAGTGTTCATATGTTGATTCTATCGAGCCATCGTCAAGAAAAAATTTCTTGAAAATTTTCGCTTCATCTCTCTGAGACACGTTGACCCGGGATAGAAGTTTTAGCCAACTTCCCTTAAGTAAACAGACATAGCGACGAAACGAGTGCCAGAACGCCCCAGTTGATGTTTCGTCAATGTAGACAATTTAATGTTGTGACGGCATATACCTCTTGAAAAATGGGGGAATATAAATCGAGAGTTGGAGAATATGAGGATAAAGTTGTGAAGGCCGAGGTTTGACGAGCCGAGTCCCTGTAATCGTGCATCAACGATCTAATATCTATTAATACAGGGAGATAGAATTGGTCGTATTCGTGGAATCCATTACATTTTCATAGAGATCGCTAAGTGGCTTATTCATATTATAAAATGTTGTACGTCGTTATACAGTACTTTTTTTTTTTTTTTTTTTTTTTTTTTTTTTTTTTCGTCTCGTTTGGTAAAGCCCCCCCCCCCCCCCCCCGCCCGCGCGGCGGCCAGCGCGACTAGACAGCCATATTTCCCATGTAGCGTCGAGTTGACGCAGTTTATCGTGGGAGGGCTACTCTCTCGGCTTTAAAAAACATATTACGGGCGAGGCTTAACAAATTAAAAACGTAAAAACATTAACAATATAATATAGTTTCCTTATCGAAGATGTAATGTGATGGCAGTCTTGAGTCCTGGAAAGATGCTGTGATTTTTATTCGGTTGCTTCAGGCGACGTCCGATCACTCATTTTATTTTTCCTCCCTCGCATTTCGATCTCCAATTTCGTTCGAAACTTGCGCTTCACTCATCATAAGCTTTCATTAGTAGCAGCGTCTGAAATATTTAAATAACAATTGGTAAATGGATTTGTTATCGCTATTAGAATATCGGTAATACTAACGAATAAACACAAAATATAAACATGGTTTAGAAATTTTGTTTTCATTATTTTTTCCTTCGGTTAAAATTTTATTGTCGAGTTCCCCCCCCCCCCCCCCCCCCCCCCCCCCGCCGCCCCTCAACGGATTTATAAACGCGAGCGCCTATGAATTACAAAGGCCTATGCGCCCGTTTATCACTAATTAGCAGATCAAATGAGAGCCTGTCTATTCTACGGTTAAAATAATAAATTAATTAATTACTTGTAATATATTTTTCATACAGACAGTGGAATGACGCGCTGAATTATTGCTGCTACATATTTTCGTTATAATTTGCAGTGTACGACACACTCCAGAACACGAACAGGCTCGATCACAGAGGATAGAGACGTGAAGTTACAGTGAAATATTGGCTACGTACCCGACTCGGTCGGACAACCTACGCCTCGATTGGCTTCTTCTTCTCCTTTTTCTTCTTTAGAAAGGACGGCGTCCGCAAACCCTTCTTCTTCTTCTTTTCCTTTTTCGGCGATTCCTCGCTTACGCTGACGTCCTGCGACATGGAACCCTTAACATGGAAGGTCCCACAGCCATAAACCATTAAAGCTTTACATGCACATGCTCCAGCAATGGACTTTATAATATTTTTCTTCTCGTCACGTGCAACCGATGCGCGTATTGCTTTCTTCTATTGCTACTTTAAACATACAATCTGACTACGATGAAACGAGTAATGGCTGTATGCTCCACTAACGGCATAGCTATCAAAACAATTGATAATTAATTCGAATGTACTAGCTGCATACAAATAAACTGACTGTTAATGTCAGCCGCTCTGCTCTGCTCTGCTCCGCTCCGCTCCGCTCCACTCCACTCCGATCCGCTCCGCTCCACTCCGATCCACTCCGCTCCGCTCAATAATATATTAAATGTAAAAAAAATATTCGAAGGAAGCAATACTCGAAATGAGTTGATCCATCACGCTTGAGCGACGTCAATGCAGGGATTTTCACCCACAATTTACGACCGAATCAATGTTTTGTCGCTGACCGAGCATGTAATCTTACATGTCATTTAATAATGTAGAGTCGAAGCTTATCGACTTGAAAATTTCAAGAGCATATTTAGGGATAATCAATGCACAGCCCCTGGGAGAAAAATGACGCACGTCACTTATACTCCGAACAGATATTTATGATAATAACAAACCTCCTTGCTGCTTTGAGAAAAGGTGCTGTGATGAGCATCCGAATGATCGCCATTCACCGTGTTTTCGCCTGTAACAAAAATTAAACATTGCCAGACTGTTTACACACTTTTTTTTTTAATTTTTTTTTTTTTTATCTTTTACGTTTACCAGTACTCCTCGCATTAATGTAAGGAATTAAAAAAAAAAAAAAAAAAAAAAAAAAACATGTAGGTGAAAACGCCTTACCTCGGCATACTGTGTGTTAGAGACTTGTTAAGAATTGCAATTTAGAAGAAGAAAATATATTATTTTATTCTATTGATGATTTATGATTACAGCCGGAAGGCAAAAGCAGTATAATACGTTCGCATGTTCCCATTCGCTGTATATATTTATTCAACGAACGTCCAATATACCAAAAAAAGCGAAGCAACTGTTGAATGAAATGTAGTACAAGTACACAGAGCACAGAAACGACATGAGCCAAGAAAAAAAAAAAAACAACAAAAAAAAACATCTTTTCATAATTTTGTTACAGAATGAGAAAATGTATTTGAAAATAAAAAAGAAATATGCAAACTCGAAACAATTTTACCATAAAATAACGAAAGAAAAGAAAATAATGAAATAAGAACTAATACATTTTTTACAATGTCGATGTGCCTCTAGTGTCGTTATACACAAGTTCTTACATAAACAGAGTGGATATTCGAGATGGATCTGTCAGAACCAAGTGTTAAAGGAAGAAAAAAAAAAACAATAATATTAAGACAAGCGCAGGTTTGTGAAAAATAATTGACAAATTATTACACATGCGTGCCTTGCAATCTAAAATATTAATTCACCGGAATATTATTGATGTTCAAAAAAAAAAAGATGTCGTTGATAATTGACGTAGTAGCAGCGAGACAGTGGCAAATAATTAACGTTAATCAGATTGTAAATTGGCCGATGCTTGCTCGCTACTAATTATTGTATCCGTCAGACTGATTCTCGATACGACCCTGTACAGGGAAGTGTCCTCGTATCTAGGTGGGGCTTTGAGGGGTGAAGTATCGAGGACCGAGGAAATATGCAACGTGACTCCTTTTTCATCGTCTCCATCGCACATGCCGTGATCTTGAGAAAGTTGACGTTCGAGTCGCACAAACTCATTGGTATCGTACGAAGAGGTCATGGAATCAATTGCTTTGCCTTCCACCTGATGATGAGCTGTACGATCGGCGCACAAAGTTTCCAAATCGTCTGTTGCCTCATCGCCATCAACTCGTCTTTCAACCAATATTTTACCGAATTTGTTAACAGCCTCGTGGGTATTAACGTCTTGGCTTAAAAACTGGGATGATGCATCGCCAACATTTTCTATGGTATCGAGACAAGTGTGATTAATCGTGTGACCGTCGGGTAACGTAGTTTCTCTAGTCTCGTTCGTCGTCAATATGTACGCGCAGCAGTCTTGTTCTCCGTCATCGCTACAATCGGATATCGTATAGGTAGCATTAGAGATATTCCCGTCACGTTCTTCGACTTGGTTAGTATTATTGGCGTTCAGTTCGACCGATTCATCGGCAATCTCTTCGGTTATAGAACTTAGCGGATCACGCCTAATCGTTTCAATTATTTCGTCACAAGTCTCATGCCTTATCGGGCCCACGTATTCAATTAGGTAATAATTTATGGGCTCAAGTTCGTCTCTGTCCGATTGGCGGCGGTCATTCTTTCTCCTATCATCCGAGTTGATGTTGTTAGTGAATTCCTCGGAAATTTCGTGGACTTTGTTATTCGACGAGAATGAACATGGAGTTAACTGCCCGCTGTTGTTGTTGTCATTGCTGCTATACTCGAAAAAATTGTCTTCTTCACTTTCCATTCGATCGGTGTCAGATTTACTCCGTGCATCTTTCTCATCGTTTTCAATCATCAGATTAAATTCCAATACACTCTCATCCCGATTGGATCTGGCCAAGCTACAAAATTCGAGAACAACCGAAGTGTCGCGGGCATTGTTGTTATCCTCGATACATGTCTGCATTTCCTTGACAATACCGATATTCGTTGATTCCTTGACTCTTTTCGAATAAAAAATATCACGCTCACCGACGATAGATCTGTCAGTGTGATATTTGTCGACAATGTGATGAACGATCTCGTCAATGACGATTACGCTATTGTTGTCGCCGTCTCTAGTCTCGATAGAGCCATCTTTTCTCTCCGCCACTTTATCGCTATCCATGTGACGAGCGGTCAGTGGGACCTGCGAATAGAATCGTGATAACGGTTCATCGCGAGGTCGATTTTCGAGGCCTTCGCCGCACGATTGTTGCTCAGTTATCTCCTTCTTGGTCGCACCAGTGACAGTTATTTTATCATAATCGCCGACCGCAGTTTTCGTTTTCTCTTCGATATTTCCGACAGTAAGATATATTATTCTGTCATCGAGTTGAGCAATAATCTCATTAGCCGAGATGCTTATATCCTTACTGAACGATTCATCGGAAGTTTCATTCAGTTCGTGTACCGTAGATATTGGCAACTCCAGAATGTCTGAACCTTCGTTCGAGGTCCGATCATTCTCGCAGACGAACTCATCGTCAATCTCGATCTCGAGCGAAGAATCGAAAATCTCTAGAGTTTCGTTAAGATTAATAACACTTGCATTATCGTCGCGCTTCGTGCTTGTCGTGAACTCTTGCCAGATAAATTCCGTCACTTCATCGCGTATACTACTCGTTTGAGAATGTACCGAGGCGGGCCTGCAACTTTCCAAACAAGCCGTCGATCCCTCCACCTCCTCCACCTCGTCGTCAACCCTGTATCCCCAATCATCATCCGTATCGGCTATCGGAGTCAGGCTGTACATTAACCTCATCTTCGTCGAGTCAAGATTATACTTTATCGTAAGATCCGTCTCCGGCAGAATATCCATTATCACATTGGAAGGAGTTATATTTGCATTCATACCCTTTATCACTTCCGTTATACTCTCTTGTCTGATAAACTGTTGTTGTCTCTGCTGCACGTCACACGACCTATTACCGTTCTCATCGTCGGATATATCGATATCATGACGAGTATTTGCAAAAACATTGCCGTTAGATAAATCGTCATTGTTCACTTCCAATCTGTCGCTGATACATTTCTTTTTTTCCAGTGTCTTTGCACGATTATTTAGGCCAAGATTATTTTGGCTCACGCACGGCGGATACCAAGGGTCGCATTCGACGTTATCGAGACACGTTCGAGGCTCAAAATACATTTTCTCAACGAAGTCCGGTCTCGCAGTTTTGCCAATTTTGTAATCGACCAACGACTTTTCATCACGCTCGGTGTGAAAAATCCGATCCGACGATTCGTCGGCGAGCCTACTCGATAAGTAAGAGTACTTTTCAATAATACGGCGGACATGGCCGGTGCGTCTCTTCATTGACGTTTGAGTTTCGGATAAGTTGCGCGATAACAGTTTAAATGTTCTTTCTTCCGTTGCGGTAGATAAAGCCTTTATCGTGTCGTTATCGTCGATTGTTCTAGTTTCTTCGCTATTGAGCGACAATGGACGTTGATTGTAATCAAATATGACGTGCATACGTTCCGCAACTGTAGAACTTGTAGCAACCTTCAATTGAAGGTCATCGTAGAGCTGACCGGATTGCCAATCGCAAACCCATTCTTCGTTCACGCCGTTGTACCCTCTCGATATCAAATCTGTAACCGAATTGTCCAACACACAACTGAGAGTAAGCCGACGACTCGTCAATTACGAACCGCTCTCACCTCGCCGCTCCTCATTGTCACAAATTTCTCCAACTATTATCGTCGCTACTATTGTTATTGGTTATTAGTTGTTACATTCCCATTATCATAGAGAGCATTGAAGCATTGATGGATAACAATTAATGGTTAATGGCAATATGCAAAGGCGTGTGATATCAAGCTAATGTGCATGGTGTATAACTAAATGATAATCAAGAGAAACCAGGTGCGAGTTGTTCGGCCGAAAATAAATCTTCATATCAAGATGGAGGAAAGATGGAGGAGAGTTTATGCGGTAAAATAATAAATAAATAAATAATTCTATGTATAATAATCATGCTTTTGAATTAGAATAAACGCAGGCAGTACGTACCGCGTTTACGACTGGTGCGCTCGTTAGGTGACTCGACGATAGCCGTGCGACGCATCTCATTGAGGAACTGGCTCGTAGCGTCCTGAGCTGAACATCGAGAACAGGACAAGAGGACAAGACGTGTATACAAATACAAGCGTAAAATGTAACGCCACGGATGGAAGCTACTACGATAATACGACAGACGGTGAAGGGGTTTTGTCATCAAGTAAGATATTTCCGCGGCTTCGGTGTTTAGTAAGAAAAAAACAAACAAACAAAATGATCGAATGGAATTAGGATGGTGACAATGACTCACCTGTAATCATGTTTATATCCTGAGGAAACATCGAACCGTGGGACTGCTCTTGGCTCGATCGACTTTCCATCACCGTTCCGGTAGATAATATAGAGGCTATCCCATGCACACATGCATTGAATCATCGATTCGATTGGTGATGATGTAGATAAATAATATAATCACGCGTGCATGCATCGAATTGAGCAATACAACAAATAACAGATTAAAACTCTCGGCAACCATAACGATCAGAGGGATGCAATAATATTTCAGCTAATGATCAATAATATATTAACCGTGTCGATATGTCTTACCGTCACTCAATACAACCTCCGGTTGACTTGGGAGAGGCACTTGTTTTGTTTCTATCCGCAATACGCGAGGTTCTGAAAAATCAAATATATCATTGGACATTTGTGTACTTTCCATCGGATTTTCCAATTTTTCTTAATTACCGTCTCTACTTTCTTCCTCGGTTTCCGAAGTGACGGAAATTGGTGACTGAATAGGACTTTTGGCAGTGCTGGATTCGTGCGTAGCGCGACTGACGTTGAAAGAGGAGAGAGCTTCCGATTCAGATTGGGACTCGTCGTCTACAACAATTCACTTCAATGAACTATTCTAATATATTATTACGACCGAATCTCGAGGCTACTTACAGACGTCTCCTCCTGGTCCTCCTTTGTGTTTACGTTCCACCTCTTTTTTGTATTGGTCCAGCTCCTGATCCGTGATGGCATCGAAAGGATTTTTTGCATAAGGAGTTTTGTAAACCATCGCGTTGTGCTGAAATCCTCGCTGTATTATTCCTTTACTGGCCGCACCTACGAGCACCACTTGTTCTCCTGTTCCGCTAATCGTTGCATCCTTCAATTAACAAGTTAAAATAATTCATTCAAATAAAATTGCAAGTCAAGACGGAGGTGAGAAATGAACTCATATAAACTCATATAATGGGAGAATTTAAAAGGACGGCAAGCAGACTAGTGGTGGACTATCAATAGAGGCGCCTCATGTGAGGCGTTGAATGATGTGATATTGTTCTATTGTACCGTGCCGGGCACGCCAAATATCTTCATTTTATAAAATACTCATTTGTTAATTAAACAGGCTATATTTTATCATTTGTAAAAGGGTTGATCCCGTTAATAAATAAATAAATAAATAAATAAATAAATAAATAAATAATCTGACCTGCATCTTTTTCGCCTCTTCCCAGGAGACTCCCTCGAGGATATGAGATTGAGGACCTGCCGATATTTTTTCAGCTCTGCGGTAATCTTTTATCTGCGGGCATTTAAAAAACAAAAAATTCGAGACTCATTAAAGAATGCGCACTGAACTTTGTTGTCAATAGCGCATGATTCTCACTCACCTGTTGTTGCAATTGCTTAAATTCTTTCGGATTGGTGTTCTTCGGTACAAATTGGAGGGCACTATCGATCTTGAATGGTGTGCTGCTATGCGTCGGTGATCCATCAGACACCCACTGCACACAAAACCAGAACGTTAGATACGACCCAAACAAAAAGGGGCATTTTTTTTTTTTTTTTTTTTTTTTTTTAACTGCGAATAAGCGATTATGGCGGACGACTTTCTGTTTCTTCTCTCGTGTGATGTGTGCCTACCTCTGTCTGTCTACCTAATCATCAATCCATTCATCGATCCAGCCACACACCCACCCACCCACTCATCCATACATTCATACATCAACCTGTCTATCCGTCTATAATCGCACTCCAGCAACTGTCATCGACTGTTGAGAGTTTATATACCACGAGGATCGATATTTTTACGAACAATAAAAGACAATCATCATGGAACATTGATTCTCGCTTGTCGATACTAGGGTCGGGCTACACCGGTCTGGTTTTGTTGCAGCAGTGGATGTACGCGTAGATAGTACGTATGTCGACAGCAGTGAGGAACGTTGAAATTTTAACATTCAACATGAGGCACACACATTCATTCGGAGACTACATGTCCCTGACGATTTTAACAAGTTATAATCAAAGTGGCATTTTGTCCGTGTTTTTTTTTTTTTTTTTTTTTTTTTTTTTTTTTTTTTTTTTTTCGCGTAAAATCGAAAATAGACAAGTGTCGCAAGAGGAAAGTGCCCGGATCGAGGAGCACGTGGTGGCGTATCGAATGTCTCCCTCTCCCGTACATCTAAGCTCACCTCATGTTAATAATATATAGTAATAATGAGAGATGATAATAGCCACCTGCTGAATATTATATGTCATGCAAAAGATATAACCGGAGCTAAAGCAATATATCGACGACGGCGAAGAAACAAAAGGGCGTAAACGGTATGCTTTAACAAGGGGGATACGCCCTTTTGTTTATTGGCCGTCGATATGATACGATCATGTAAATTCATAACATTGTATAAGGTTAGCGAATGATTATGACGAATAGTACTAATACTGAAAATTAAAAATCAACTTAGACCAATATTGAAATCCAGGTAAATGTTTACCTCCTCAGCGTTTTGATCCACCCACTATAAATGCGACGAAGCAAACAGAAACAAAATATAGGATTAGAATAAGTAAAAGGAAAAAAAAATTAATCGGTTCCACTCTTAGCACTGATACACTACTTAATAAACCGGGGATATATAACATCTATATAAATAATGGTTTTTTTTTCGTCCAAACATCCTCAATAATGTTACGAGTTTACCGCACGACGACAACTATGCAGAGATCATGGAGTCCTATTTTTAGTATACAACATAAGGTTATAGTATAAGGTAGTATTCAATGATGCGCGAAAATCAAGATTCAATGTCTAATCATATGATATATTCTCTTATTTGCGGCTCAGCTTTATTCGTACCTGAACAAGTTGCTACAAAAGTTATTGACAAAGAGAACGACGAGAGGGAGAGAGAGTTTACGTAAATGGAGTTGGAGATCGAACACCGAGTCAATGAGGAATGACGTTAAAAAAAACATTTTTCAAGTTTCTTGGTATTCAGAAGCTATGGATGTATAGATACTTAAATATGAACAGTATATTGTCGAGGCAAGTTAATCCTTGCGTAAAAGCGACAAATTTAAATCATAGAGATATATTTATTTGACGACAATGGTTAATAAGATCTCTGCACAATAGTATAGAGCCAGCTTATCAAGCTCTCTCTCTCTAATATGTCATAAGAATTTTACTACTCTAGAACATGAGTTTAAATTGTAATAACACGTAGACATCTCGATAGATTAACATTGAGATAGATAAATGAAAAATAACGAGGCTATTTGAAAAGAGAGAGCCGTTGAGGCATTATCATTGAAATGTTTATCCTCTCGTTACATACAATTTAGTACGCAACTCTCATAGTCTCACATTATAAGACAATGTTGCTTCATCTACTGTCAGAAAATGATAATATTAACATTTTGGGATGCAGTTACGTTCTCGCAGAAGTGAGGAATGTATCGAGAGAGTATTGTTTAGTTTAGTAAACGATTTGTTTTGCCTTTTTCGGGCAATGTTAATCCATCTGTTGTAGTTAATGAGAAGGTTAACATCGGCAAATAAATATTCAAAAGAAATTGTTAGTAATGATCTCTACCTTGGTGATTTTTTTCGGATCCGGGGTGCCTGTTTCTTGAATTTCAATCTTCTGATAGACGTTCGGTGAGTTGAGCCAACGCGACCTATCGGTGCCTTTGCGACCACCCTTCCACAGCCTAAACAACGAAAAGATAACAGATTCGTTACTGCCGGTTCAACTTAAAGACAGAAGACAGATATGAATACGAACCCTTGCTTGTACAGCTCTTCCTCTTCGAGAAGATAGCCCAACGAGGAAACGGCCGGCGGTACCTCGACGTCGTTGCGCGGTCGTGGTGGTTCGCCTTTGATCAATGGATGTCTGTATATGTATCCGGTCCGAAAGCCCTGCATTATATGATTAGAGATATGACTAGAGAGAACGTATCGACGTTTTCGGGAGGCGGACTAATAAACAGTTTTACAACGTTTGAGAAATTATAAGGATATTATAATAGCGTTACTGACTGCGTTGTCGAGCATTCGCATGAGGGCTTCGAACTCGGTACCGCCGATTCTCCAGCGTTTCTCAAGCTTCTCAGCGAGAGGAGAAGGTTCGGCGATGGACGTTCCGGTGGTCGCAGTTGCAGTGGCCGGCGAGGTAATGAGCGCAGCTCCGATCGTCTGGGCGACCGGTCCTTTCCGCGAGGCATCGAATATCGTTTTCTTGGCTTCGTCCGTTATCAGATTTATATTTTCAAGACCGACAGGCATTAGTTTAAGCTGCGTCTCGCAGGCAAGTACGGTATTATAAACGTTGTAGAAGGCCTCCTCGACGGTCTCTCCGCAGCACAGGGCACCCCGATTAGTGAGGAGCATAACTTTGTTGATCGGACCGAGATTGCGAGTTATTTTTTCGCGTTCTTCTGGCTCGAGAGCACTTTCTCCTATGAACTGATGACTGCTCACTTCCCCAATGACAATGCTCTCTTGGCCAAGTGGAAGAAGGCCGGTCTTTAAGGACGATACCTGGGATAAATTTTTTTCTTTCTTCGTTATTTATCATTGATAAACTTGATGATAATTTATTAACACGATAATATTCTATTAACATGCTAATAACTGAGGGGTTTAATAATATATACATACAGCGGTAACGGTCGGTGTATTTATGTGAATGATACACTTAATATCGGGTCTGGCAGCATGTATCGTTGAATGGAGTTGAAATCCTGTTACGTGAACACCGAAGTTGGTTGTACCCTGTTCAATGACCGAGCCCTTCATGTCAACCTTGACGAGGCTCGATGCCGTAACTTCATGGTAAAGCAGACCATAAGGATTAACAAGAAAGTGTTCTTGATCCTGATTGAGACGCGCTGTTATTTGACCGCCGACACCTTGGGTCCAACCATAAAGATCAAGCAGTCGAAAGACCGCTGCGAGCTTGCATCGCAGCAATTTTTCACCCTTTGCATACCCCATACTCTCCACGCCTCGGATGTCATTTATAGGCACAACACAATTTGAATCTGCGATGAAAATTCAGGCAATTATTCTTGCAATTAATTCAACAGAATTTTATAAGAAAAACAATAAATATACCAACTTTTGAACACATTGGCATTGAACCGAGCGCCTTGGGCACCCATCATATCTGATATTTGTTGTAGAAGGCCGGATGGTCCCGAACCATCTTTCATTTGAGTCTCAATTATTCGTTCCAGCTCTTCTCTAAAAAGTCTTGAATTCATCATCATCTCGACTCTCTTCCTTCTCTCCATCTCTCTCATATCCTGGTAGTATTCCAATATTCAATTTCATTAATTTATATAATTTACATTTAAGTAGGCTCAATTAATAACGAACCTATAACTCACCGCATCGATATCAGCTGGTCTCATCTTACTCTTTTCTTCCTCCGTTAAACCATCCATTGCTCCATTTGTGTGAGGCTCTGAAAGCTCCTGTTGAATAGTGTCCGCCATACTCGAGGCTCCCCGATCTGCCGATCACTGTCAACGCACAAACAAAGGGGCTCATCATTGTTTTCATCGTTATATATATGCGAAAGGTGTCTCATATTTAAATCTTTTTTTAATCCACGTATGGGTCAGATAACAAGATATAACTCAATCTTGTAGACCCCTCGCTTATTTATGTCTATATGAAATCGTTAATTGTTATTGGCGTGTCCAAAATACATAAATCTACTAACCTACTCAAAGGTAGTGGACTATTCGAGGAGTGAAAGTAAAAATTGGGCGTTGGCAGTCCCGATTATACAGATAAAGGTTACTCGAACGACACTCGCTCGAATGAGTCATTAACACATTAAACTCTTCACCTCACAATTGTTACGTCCTAGCTTGCTACTTATCGACGAAACTTTCTTTTTATCATTCTTCAATCAATACAGTATATGCCGCAAAAGGATGATTATGCTTGACTAGATAGCGTGGTGAGCGGGGAAGCGTGTGATTAACCCAAATTTGATACTTCCTGGGTTGATAAGTTCTCTGTTGGACCGGCTGAATTGAAGCGACACGCTATATCTCCCGCCCAAATCCCTATACTATTCGAAATGTCTTTTTTTCGGGTATCATTCGTTTCATTCACAACCCTAACACATTCCCTATCTCTTGAGTCTTTTGAGTCTCGTGCGTCTCACGCGAATCGCGCGCCCGTACGTCTCGCGCGTCTCGTGCGATCGGCGTCAACGGGTCGGGCACGTATTGATCGGGACGAACCTGCGGGAGACCCAAGCGTTCAACCATACGCAAGTTCAACCATACTCGTACATAAGCGCTATATCATATCTGTCTCTTATATAAATAAATATTTTATATTATTTATTTCTGGTTATAAATCAATCGTTCAATGCCGTTTCCGTAAGCCCCCTTTTCACGATAAAACAGGCGGGTGTCGACGAGTTACGAATTAATAGATAATACATCCTCAGTCCTCGACGTATTTCTCTCGTCGAACGTCATTCGATATAAATAGATGGGGCGAGTCGGAGAGGAGCAAACCCAAACGGCACTACTAACACGTGAGAGTGTTGTACCGCAACTGGACTTTAATGAGTTTTCTCTATCATATTATTCCGATAAAAGTCATGAAAAATTGACACAAAAATCGATATCAACTTCATTATCGAGGCATTATATGGACCATGTTACATAAGCCAGCAGGAGCGGGAAAACGGTTTGACCTTAACGGTTGAACCTATATTCTGACACAAAGCATGCACACACACTGCTTTTGTCCATCGCTCGTACGCTAAATTGAACGAGCAGCAAAGTCATAAGAACTCATGACCAATACGAGGAGAAGAAAGCTGTTTATGAAAATACATTAATTTGACAATGATATCGTCGACTGGCTTGGAAAGTAATATTGGAAGTTTGCTAACTACTCCCTTAAATGTACCTAATACTTGTAAGCTCGGCACTTGCCAAACGGAGGAACGAAACGAGAATGTATAGAAGAGCAAAGAACTGATGTCACGCATTAAACATAGCGATTGCCGCATGAAACAACGGAATCGGCCTGCAGCCGCGTGCGTCTCACTTTCGGCCAAATTTACAAAACTCGAAAGGAGATTATATATATATATATATATATATATATATATATATATATATATTTTTTTTTTTCCTTCCCGTAACAATGACTATTTAACAAAAATGCCGGCAGTCACTGAAGATGGCGGCCGTAGAAAGTCTATTGCAATTCGTCAGAGTAATATCATCAATATTTTTTTCAACAAAATAATTTAATCGGATGGAATGTAATCGAGTCAATCAGGAAGTTGTCGATTTGATGAGACACGTTGTTGGCTCATTCACGATTGTATATAGGACTGTGGCGTACCGTGAGTTGTGACACACCCCTCGATGATAGCGTAATAATATCCTGATCGATAACTTTGTAGAGAATGTGGCTTCGAAGGAAACGCACGATCCAACCGTAAATCTCGTTTTGTCGGCTAGTGTCGCAAAAATTTGATATTCTTCAGACTTTATAGCAATACCATTCGACTTTCACTAATACATTTGCAAGACAATGCCCCACCTCGTACTATCTGTCTAGGCCAAGCGTAGTTTGGCGAGAAAAAAAAAGAGATTGTCTTCTAAAACACTCACCTGTAGTAGTCAGTCACAGACGCCTGGGAGAATTTTGTTGTTATTGTTGTATTTGCAGCTGTTGCTGCTGCTGCTGCTGCTGCTGGCCGAGCAGAGCCGATGAGCCAGCTAGAGAAACAACTCGTCCTCGTCGTTCAACTCAACGAAACGTTAGGAAAGCAGGTAGGGTTGCGAAGAGTTGGGTAGTAAGCGGCCGTTACGCTTCGCGGACAGCTTCCCCGAGTCGGATTCACCCGACACCACACTAAACAGTACTATCGCACTCTTAGTACCGGTGAGCGTTGAACAACTAACCAACCAGACAGTAGACCACTCGTCGCACTCTTACTCTTGAATAGCCGAGCCAGCGATAGGTCGGTCGAGCAACGAACGCGGTAATAAGCTAATAAGCAAAACTGTGAACGTCGCTTGCGTTTCGACACAGCCACGGAAACAATCTGCCCAAAGCCACCTATGAATCGCTCAGACACTGCATAACTCACGTACTATTCAACTGGTATAAACAAACAATACAACAACTACTGTACAGCCACTAATTGATCACTAAAGTCCTTTCCTTATTTATCGAAAGCAACTTGTGCTCTTTATTGGCATACAATAACTTGTTGTAACCACCGCCTATATCCACCGTTATGTTAACCGACACTCCTCATTCGTTATACTCTGTTGCACCGCGGTAGAGTACAACAGCGCGGACTGGTTAGACTCTGAACGTTCTCGGCCGACGCCTTGATCGTCGTCAATTGACTTTCGGTATGTGCGTGTTGGTATACGTGTGTCGATGTATACACATATGACAATCGGGTTCAGTAATGTAAAGCCGTAACGTGACCGTCATATGACGAATTGTAAAGTTACGAAAAGTACCGAGACCCGACTATTACCATATGAATCCAAAAAATGTGACCAAAAAAATCACCGGAAACGTCATGACCGTCATTTCACATCTATATTGACTTTTACGTCACGGTGGTCATGCCATGAAATTGCGGTAATTTTACAGAGACAATGGTAGCAAATGAAAATGACGGCATGTGACGGTTTCGTGTCTCGTCACTGTCGCAAGTATAAAAATTACGGTAATTTTACATTTGATCGAGTTGTAGCGGGCGTCGGCGCTGCTATTCTCATGGCTCCCCTCTCTTTCCTGTCTGATCCTGGTCGTTGCGCAGCGTTCGCGCGCAGCTCACAGTTTCGGAAGCAGCGCCGAGCTAAGCTGCGGCAAACGGCAGAAACATTATTTTCTCCGCTGATGGTATTATTCGTATTATTCGATATTCATCGATGCATAGTTTGTTAAAGAGAAAATAAGTCTCTCTCTCTCTCCCCCTATATATATTCCAAGAATTTCAGTCGCAAGCGTATTCATAAAAAATAGTTTCCTCGCCAAAGTTGTATCTTTTGCTGCTACAGAAGTTTATACATGTACGATGTACATGTACGACGGAGCAAAGTAACGCTTTATTTGAATCTTTTGTCATTATATGGACCCGACTCTTTATGGAAGATTACCTACACTATTAATAGGAGTACATAATTAAATTGTTCATTGATAATGATAATCATTAAACTGTATGATGTAATGATGTAAATGATGTAAATGATGTAAACAAGTAGACATGGTAATACGTGCGATGACGACAATTTAAAATTCTTTCAATCCAATCACGTTTCATAAACGAGACCGAGATAAAAACAAAATCGAAAAAATTCGTTTCATTATTGTATAACGATACAAATTGAGACGAGTTCTCAACTTCGTGATTATTAAAAAAATATACTTTAAAATATACGTGGCCCCGGTCGAACGGCTTGTCCGTAGCTTTGCGTTCCACACTTGCTCGTTCTACTCCATATGGATAAGTAGGATTGGTTCATTAGTCTCGGCAGAAGACCCCTCCATCTTATTGCTATTATATACGTGTCGCTGATACGCAATAGAAAAATGAACTCGCTGAGATCGTCCCTTCGTAATAAAGTAAGTAAAAATCTTTTGCGTATGATTAATTAAATATACTTGTACATAATAATGATGATGATGATATAAGCGCTCGTAAAACGTTTTTATACATGGCTTTTACTGCGGCTTTACCATTACCACGGGCGTATTGACGAATGTTAAAGCCTTTATCTCTGCCAAGTCACTGCGAGGAAGAATACTTAATGTTATCGGCATTGTGAATAGAGTACGTAAGCGCGCTATGTGTTCGGTGAAAAGTTAGTTTTATTAGTATAGTGAGCACACGAGAGAGTCCCGTTATATTAATTAAGATTAAAAAACAAGAACAAAAAAAAAAAACAAGTAAATCGTTTTATGACAGATTTTGATAAAATCGATAATCAATGTAAGTGGGGAGCTGCACGTTTGCGGCACGGTAACAAAACTCCACTCTGCCGGACCTTTGACCCAATTTACAGACGATGAAATGATGATGAAGGAAACCGGTAGGTATAATTGATAATGTGTTTATTATAAACTGTTCATATGATATTCGTGGATAGTTGCCAAACTGGCCAAGGAAAAAATAGGACCCCTCGTTAGGAAAATGGAACAAGAAGGCAAGTTCGACGAATCGGTATTAAAAATGCTCTTTGAAAATGGGGTGAGTTTTTTCATCGCTCTCTTATGATTCAATTAATACAATGGAATTGAATATCATCGTTTAACTTTGTTAAACAGTTGATGGGTATCGAAATTCCCGGAGAGTATGCCGGTACAGGAAGTAACTTTATGACGAGCATTCTGGCTATCGAGGAGATTGCGAAAGTGGACGGGGCCGTCGCGGCTCTTGTTGACATTCAGAATACCCTCGTTAATTCATTGATATTAAAAATATCTACTAAGGAACAGAAGGACAAGTTTTTACCAAAGCTCGCACAGAATTATGTAAGTTGGATACAAAAGTGTATACACACAAATTTGTCGCGAGTATACACGCGTGATAAATTTGTCCCATTGTCTTTTGATTAATAGGCTGGAAGTTTTTGTCTGAGCGAATCCGAGGCAGGCTCCGACGCTTTTTCATTGAAAACCGAAGCGAAGAAGGACGCTTTCGACTATGTGATAAATGGTACAAAAATGTGGATCTCCAATTCGGACATAGCTGGTGTTTTTTTAGTCTTCGCTAATGCAAACCCTGCTGCGGTAAACTGGTGCATTTAATGTAACGAATATAGACTGTCCGGAATAATCGGGATAATCATTTTTTTTTTTTTGTTTTTTGTTTTTTTTTCATTTTTGATGAGACAGGGCTATCGGGGAATAACAACGTTTATAGTGGAGAGAGAAACTCCTGGGTTGAGTATCGGAAAGCCCGAAGAAAAGTTGGGTATCAAAGCATCTGGAACGTGCATGGTTCACTTGGAGAATGTCAGGGTGAATTGATTATCGCAACAAGCAAGAAAGTTCTTTAGAGTTAAATTGTAAAACGGATGTATATTTTTTAACTTAAGGTGCCAGAGACCAACATACTCGGTGAATTTGGTCAAGGTTACAAGTATGCTGCAGGATTTTTGAACGAAGGAAGGATTGGGATTGGAGCACAAATGATTGGTATCGCTCAGGGCTGCTTCGATGCAACAATACCATACACCCTTGAGCGTAAGCAATTTGGAAAGGATATCTTCGGCTTTCAGGTTGTTCACCTTATTAATTATATAGTATACATTTATTGGAATCCTATAGCTATACTGATGTAAAATTTACAGTCTATGGAGCATCAGGTTGCTCAAGTAGCTACCGATATTGAATGTGCGAGATTGCTAGTTTACAACGCAGCAAGAATGGTCGAAGCGAAGCAAGATGTTACTAAGGCAGCTGCAATGGCAAAGCTTGTCGCTTCAGGTACGTTTTGTTAGCATATCGACAACCAATTCATTGAAATTCAGAAATAAATATATACATATATATATACATATGACAGAGATGGCAGTCAGGGTCACTGGAAAGTGTATAGACTTGATGGGAGCCGTTGGTTTTACCACAGATTTTCCTCAAGAGAAATACTTCAGGGATTGTAAAATTGGCACCATTTACGAAGGAACAAGTAACATACAGCTCTCAACAATCGCTAAATGTATTCGCAAGGCATATTCATGAACATCCATCACTTTTTTTGTTTGTTATATTGTCAAAATCAAATACAGGGTTATAATGTTTCGTGATGATAAACATGTACTACTAATAGCAATGATGTTGCAATGAATATTAGACCATATCGTTGTTGTTTATTTGCAGCTTTCATTTTGGGTCATGGGGGAGTTTGAAACCCACAAGATCGGCAGTATCTCTAATGCTCCTTTCACCCTTACCGGCGTATTCATTGCGAATATGATTGTGAAGTCTCTGCGAGCCAAGGTAACAATTGTATGTCTCGGCTAAATGTACAAGTTCTTTGCGGGCCTTGCACAGAACATCCGAAGTATCTCTGTGAGCCTGTGCCTGCTCCATGATGTAACGCACCATTATGTTATCATGTATCTTTTCGTCATATGAGATCAATCTTATTTCACGTATGAGTGATCTAATGAGTTTTATCGATTCCCTCATCGTTCTCTTTTGAGCTATAATATGTCGTTTTAAACTGTCGACAAGGATTGCCGTACAAATTCACAATTTTCCTCTTGATAAATTGGTTCCTCACGGAGATTCCAAAAATTTTCTGGTACTCGAGCTAGATTCTCTCCGAGGAAAACGTGTATGGAGCTGCCGTTGAAAATGTTTTCGTGTTCAAAAAAGTTTTTTAATGGAATCTCTGTCGTATACGGGTGGATCCTGGCAAGAAAATTCTCAGATTCTCTGAGACTTTTCAAAAATATTGAATCTACCAGTTCGCTAAAGCTGTTGGACAAAACTATGCAGTTGGTCAAGAGTTTAGGTGTCCAATTGGTATAAATAAAATTGTTTGTCAACTGGTATGGACAATGGGGCATATAAACTAGGTTTACGCCTTCTCCAATTATACGTTTAGCCTCCTCGTTGCTTTCTATGGGACACAACCTCAATTTCTTCAGAAGCTCAATTTCTGAACTGAAGAAGAGCGGATCATAGATATGTACCTTGCTGTTGTAGCGCGACTTTACAGTGAGAACAGCCGCCAGTTGGAACTTTGAGACTCTTGACTGCGAAAAGTTACCCAAGCCATAGCATATAATTTCTTGGACAGACAGGGCTTTTATCAATTTTAAACTCTCCGCCAAACCGTCCAACAAGATATTGCCGTAACCCGAAATACTGATCTCCTCAACGGCTGCTAGCACCTGCCTGAAACAGTCCTTCGACAGTTATTAAATGCTTTTTAAGAAGCTAATATCTACAAGCTTAATCCTTACCGAATAACTTGTTCAATATCAATTTTAGGTTCGTCGTGTCCGTCTTCCGTGCTCCCCACCAATCTGTGTACTCCTCTCAAAAATCGATTGCCTCTTCTACGTCGCGTTACCACTTTGAACTCATCGACGCCAGCCATTTTCCATGTTGACAAATCGTTGTTGCACGCATCTATCAGTATAAACTATTAATTAAAGTGTGCAAGTGTGCTGAAACTGACCATTGGAAACTGTCGCGCTTAGTCGCGAGCGCCCGATCGCAGCCATCGACGGTACATATGTGAACCGACACACACAAAACACGCATTCATATATATATATGTATGTGTGTGTATATACACACACACACACACACATATGTATATAATACAGAAAATACACACAACACACTGGTAGCGCTCAATCAGATAGATTCAGCGTCGACTATATTTTATACCTCAATTATTAATCCATCCACGAACAAACATGAATGTGACGTCCGGAATATCAAATATACTAGCTCGAGCTTTGAATTTCACTTAATCATTATAACGCTTGCACCTGCAGTGGCCCGCGAGTCTCTTATTATGTATTATACTCAAGAGAATACCGGTCGAACGCCGTCTAATTACTGGGCGAGGTCAAACCCGTCATGTCGCTCTCTCGTATATACGTTTTATATTTTCATTTTCTTTTAATCGTGTACAACGTAGTCAAATGACGTTGATCCATCCGTATTATCATCGGGGAGAGAATAAAGAGCGATAGCGTACGACACACGCAAGGTGCTGAATAATAATCTTTCATTTTGCGTACCTTTATCTCGAAAATTTTTAATAACAACAATATATTAATCGTTTTGATACACTTTTATAGATCGTGAAAGAACAGTGACGCTTGAATATGCAATAAATAACTCATACCAGTGGCCGCGTACGTGTGCACACGGTTGGGAGTAATGAGAGAGATACTTAATAGGCGGGAGGCAAGGTTGAGCCGTGAGCGCCCGGACGATCAAGACGCAAAGAGGTAGCCGGAATGACGCGGCGGAGCTGTTCACGCCAACTTGTAGTATGTACGAGTGCTAGCTCGCGGTGGAAAGTTTAAACAGCCTGTAATAGTCAGTGAGAGCGGCAAGGTCTATCAGAAAGTCATTGAGATTATCTTTATTCTATGATATAACATAGATTTATTAAAACAGTAAACTCATTATAACTATTACTTGTAAGTGCTCACTTGGTTCGCTTCTAATATCCTCACATACCAATAACACTATACATACCTCGTACATATCGATATTTCAAGTACTCGTCATAATTGCGACCGCAGGTTGAATTTCATGAAAATCAAGGTTGCCGATTATTAAACAGACTGTGATAACTCATTCTTCATCTCATAATCAAATTAACTTTGGCTTCAACGAACGCGCCAGGAAGTCTCGGACGTAACTTTTGGCGTATATATCGATGGTCAAACGCCAAAAGAGCCCATACGCAATATACATACCTATACGGCCTTGTGACATTAGGCCATCGATATCAATACTACCATGCTCAACACTTTATTCAATTCCCAGTTATGATAATGTTGTAACATGCCAAAATAATTTTTTTTTACACTATATTTGGGAAAGTTTCACATGTGTATCTTTTGGCCGTATCTGTTTGCCACAGCCACGCTCTGCTTGAAGAAGAAGAAGAAGAAGAACAAGAACAAGAACAACAACAACAACAACAACAACAACAACAACAACAACAACAACAACAATTTCGAGATTATGATGATAACGTCCCAGTAGGGAAGGGGGAAATACGGATAGGACTAGATGGAGCTATAAAGGATGTGGGGATGGAACTATAAAGGATGCGAGCTTAATGAAAAATATTATTTTTTTTGCTTAAATGTATCAATTTATGGTGGCTGCAAGAAACGGTTCCAATGTGACGCAAGGCAATTCTACTTTGACCAGTCCTGGCACCGATGTCGGAGATATTTCAACAATGTCTCTCACATCCGGAACAAACAAATGGGCATCGAGAGCAGTTATAGCTCTTCAACTCGCTGCTTGGAGTGCAGTTGGGATAGTACTTCTTGAAAAAGGTGTTGCATCATTGCAGAGGATGCCTGTCTCGTTTAATGCTTCGCACGAGGTATGTATGGCTTTAATTAGCATGCGGATAACACATATGAATATTAACGTATGGTCAATTTATACCAGATTCACAGCCCCAAATCCAGTATCGGGAATCTGTCTTCGGACAATGTTATTCCACTTGCACTCGACGAGGATCGTACGGCCAACAGTATAAAGGAACATGAGTATCGCAAAGGAAGCGTAAAAATGCTGGTAGAGGCAGCAAGTTCAAGTGTACTGAGCGCTAATGCCGAGGCTATTGAAACAAGGATGAATGATAACACGGACCACCTTGTCAATAAAAATAATTGGACAGTACCTCAATTAAATAATGAACCAATGTTGAAAAAAGTCGTGACGCACGTTGATAAAGATTCCGAAACAGTTGGGGCCAGTCCAACGATGACTATGAAAGCTGTGATGGAAAATTCCAATGAGAAAAATAAGGTTGAAACAGAAAAAGAATCAAGATGGAAAGGTAGCAATCGTTTACAATTCGCTAAAGTCGTTGCCGGAGGTGCCGCAGCAGCTGCAGCGATGGTTGCAGTCGGAGCGGTGATGCTCATCCTTGGACCAGCTGTAATTATACTTCGTGCTCTAGACGAGAGGCGACAGGAGAGAAGATTCCTTAAATTATCGTCAGAGGAGGATCTTCCACCCAGTTACGAACAAGCAACTGGTAATGGCGAACAAGCTCCAACTTATTCGAGCCTGAATTTGGACTCAATTGTAACATCTCCGTCATCCTTACATAATTCAACCTATCTTCGAGAAGATTGATCAATCAATGAATCAATTGATAAATTGATATCCAAGTCTGTTAACGTATGATCTTTTACAATCCGTCCATCACACGAAGACATTACCGAATAGACAAATTACACTAGTTATATTATGGAATTAGTATTGGTGATAATTGATCTGGCATTAAACCCTCTTGGATGCTCGTCGGAACATTTCAATCGACCATAGTGCATGTACATGCATGCTATATCGTATTATAAAAGTAAACTATTATCGTAACAATCACGAAAGGTTAAATGTCGAAGACATTTGCTTATTCAATAGTGATTAACGACATAGACATTAATTATACGAAGAACAATTATTTACTGCATAGTCGACAAAGAGAAACAAACCGGGACTATCATTACCTTTTGGTTATGTTATGAGAGCTGATCGTGTTCATATTGTTAATGCGTATGTATCTTCTTCTTTTCCCGTATGGCTTTAGGCCGGAGGCCAAGTGCCAGTAATGCGTATGTATGTGTGTCCCTAATTCTTCTTCTCCTTCTTTCTCGTTTTTCTTGGATTTATGCCGCTTGTCCAAGTTCCATGTCCCAAATTCAAGCATTACACGAGCACAGGCCGCCACAGCTGTGGCTATGTTACGGGCCGATCCTGTTTGACGGCTGGTAACTTTAATGTTCCGGACTCTGAATTCCCATTCGTTGCGGCCTGGCGAATTGAAATTCGGCTCTCAACGCGGGAGATTTGTTACGGGTTTGAACACATGTTTGATTAATAAGACACGTTATTACCGCATGAAAACATATCAATTTAATTATTTAACCGTTGAATGAAAAACACACAATGTCACAAGTATCAATTCATATAATAACGAACTAAAATATAGTTTAACACACTTGTATTATTTTACAACTTAGTATCGCGACCAGCCCCGTGACACTGAGGCAAATCCGAGTAAACCCAATTCGCTATGTGCACGATCTACACAAGCTCACCGGACGAGTGTGTACTGCGTATACATGCAAAGAGCCTGGTGTGCAAGTTGGGTCGGAGTTGGCCGGTAGACGGCGCTGATAGAATGCACGTACACGGCAATACACGCTCAACTGGAAGCTCTGTGTAAGTCACGCACATAGCGAATAGAGAGAGAGAAAACACGAGAGGCTGTTTCACATGGCGTTAATTATGGGCTTCTTGTAAAGCTGCGCTTTGATTTATATATCAAATGCACCGATGGAATGTCGATACATTTTCTCATTCTCGAAAAATATTGGCATTAAATTCCCCCCACCGTAGTCGGTCGGTAACAAAAACTACAGTACGTTTCTTTCTTTCTGGGACATTGAACGTATCAGGAAAGCCAAATTGTTAGCGCCTGTTCAACGGTTTCATCTTGAGACGCTCATAATTAGAATTTATGTGAAAGTATTCGTTCAATCTGAAGAAAAAAAAAGGATTTTTGTTACCGACTGAGCTACTGGGCCTTCATAGAAATGAGCCATTGATCGACGAGTGGTTACAATTGAAACCGAATTGGTTGTAACAAATGACCCATTGGTCCTAACCATTCTGAATTCGCCGATGAGGTTCAACACTTTTTTATTTCAATATCACATTCCTTATGCATCTTAACAATGCTAGAATAAATCGAATCGAAGAAGTCGTCGTAATATTTACATACAGCCTGCAATAATCATATTCACGTCGAGACTTGGCGTAATAATGATTGACCAGTAAAAAGTCTAATGTTTCTCACTGGCAAATCCTCATTATCGACAACGACAATATACGAAGGCGGCAAAAGTTCTTTGGATAAGAGTATAATTTTTTTTCTCGCAGTTTTACTCACTTTGGCCACGATAGCAATTTCGCCAGCAACAATCCGCCGTTCTCCCACGATGATTTTTCCAATGGAACATGACGCTTCACGATACTCAACACTTTTCGATACAGAAAAGATTGCCTGGCAATTATAAAAAAAAGAAAAAAGCTCTTTTATGAATGCTTGATAAGCACGGAGGCGCGAAATTTTCTCACCTGTTTGCTGGCTTACAGATCGTCAGATGATCTTGAGGAATTTCGAAAAACTCACCGACCCCTGGATCTGCAAAGCATTTGACAATTGTGATAAGCATAAAGCAGTTTCTGAGAAATTTCGCGTGATACAAAAATACCATGATTTTTACATCTCTGCCAGCAATCATGAAACAAGAAAAAAATTCGTAACGTCGATTTAAACTCGCCTGCAGAATGCGGTGTGACGAATTGAAATGGAAATTTCATTGCAGTGACGAGAGTCGATTTAGTTTCGCTGAAACTCACGATATCGATAGCGTATCGTTCCAACATTTTCAAAAAGTCTTCGTGAAGTCTCAGTAAGGCGGGAGATTCTGAAAAAAAATATATAGATATATATATATATAAGTATGATTATCATAGGGATTCGATGCTACTTGAGTATTCGAGGTACCTTGTCTGAGCTCCTGAACTTCGACGGATGGCCAGACTACCATCTGGGTCGTTTGCTTCAGCGCAGCAACGTGCGAACCTCTGTGGGGAGTGCTGTAGAAGATTATGGCTCTCGTGTTCCGACACAAACCGTTTTTATCTCCATTTTTTGATTCTACGGAAATAAAGTCTTTCAGAAACTAACGATCATTTTTAGTTAATTAATGTACTCGTAATATTAATACTATTCTGGTACATTTCTGTGCATCTCGATGCATTGTAGACAATAATGCGGTGCACTATCGCTGTGTGTAAAAATCCTACTTTCGACCAGACATACGTCACTACGATACGGTCCGGAAATATAATTTTTGGACCGGCAGTGATGTCATATCGGAAATACATATCGGAAATACATTTCCGGTTGGAAAATCTTTTTTCACCAGAAGTAAACTAACGATATATAGGAAATGAGTTGCACATCCGATTTGAAAATCTCATTTTTCGACCGGAAGTAATGTCATACTAAAAATTCGTCACTTCCGATTTGAAAATGTAATTTTTCGACCGGAAGTAACGTCATAACGGAAATACGTGACCTTCCGTCGAAAAGAGAGTTTTCCAAACCGGAAATCACGTATTTCCGGTACAACGTCACTTCCGGTCGAAAAATTAAGTTTTGTATCCGGAAGTAGCGTATTTCCGGTAAATATCTGGGTTCCTAAATTTCATAGTCCATAGCGAAAACGCGAAACACTGGAGTCACAACAACCTATTAGCATGTATATAAAAGGAGTAAAATTTGTCGACCTTCCACCAGCATTTTCTTCATTAGCAGGCCACCCATCGAGTGACACACCCAGACGACTGGTCGTTTCCCGACACCGGACATCGTCAGTTTTCTTATAAACTCGACGCTTCTCTCGTTTATCGTGCTTCTGAAAGGAATATTCACGCTATACATATTTACGCGCGCGTTGAGAGAAATGGAATTCTTTGTTGATCTCGGCTAGGTCGGTAACGAAAACAAGATTTTTTTTTCTACAGTGCCAAACTTTTCTGAACACGACCAAATTATTATTGTCAACTGCTATCTTGCAACGGAGCATCTTCATCTAAAACGCTTATTAAAAAAAAAAATTGAATGGACCTTTAACAAAATGGATTACAGTTATGTTACCGACTGATGCTGAATCGTATCGCCTCAAAGCTAGGCTATAAAAGATCATAGCTTACAAAGGGTTAATATTAAATAGAAAATCTTCGATATTTTTAGGACACTTGCCTCGTACTCTCCAAAGGACAGGGCGGACTCCACATGGACAGGTTAGTGTCGTAGTTTATGCCCAGGACTCTGAGGTAAGACACGTCTTTGGGTAACCAGTCGCGGGGCCAGCACTGCGTTCTGTGGATTTGATCGTATTCGGCTTGTTCTATGCACTCCGCGTCCCTAAATAGAGATAACTTATTTTTGTATTAAAAAAATAAATTATTGTTTATGTAAAAAAATAAAGAAATGAAATCATTTTTGAAACCACTCAAAATGACTACACAAAATGTTTCTCGATTGATAATCGACGGTAATCGATTGTCAATTTACCCGCTGCAGGTGAATGGTCCGGTCGCTAAGGAATTCATATTTTCCGGACAGTCGTACAAAACTACCTCGCAATCGTGACCCAGGCGTTTCCACTCGTGCATCTTCAAGTCACGGGCAAGATCTTTGAGAAATTCTTGCGGATGCTCGCCGATTATCGCGTTAAGAGTATCCGAACTGAAATACGCTGTTGGCGATTCTGCAATCAAATAATATGTTGTTGGGAATTTAATTGTATATCGAATAGTAGCAGTTCGCTATAGCGAACTGCAACTGAACATTGAAAAATGACCTCTTGTTGGCTGATCGAATCCAAAAATGTTAACAATTTTCAAAAATCGTAAACTACAGTTGCATGTACGTAATAAAATTTTTTACGTTAGTACGATGATTTAAAAGGTAATCTTCTATTTTTTTATACGTTGGATTTACCTACGAATCCGGAAGAAGACTGATCGAGATCCCGTTGTCGCCAGGTGACGAAAACGCCGCCTAAGAGACCATGAATAAACACCACGTCGAGTTTCGGAGTACCCACGTCTCTGTTTTGGGGATGTAAAAGATAAATTCTTCGATGATATTTCTCGCTGGGATTATCATCGGCGTCGAGATTCACCAAAGCACGGACAGCCGGTCCGGACACTCTCACATCCGTATGTCGGGACCAACGAGCCAAAATTCCAATCCATCCTTCATAAAATTCATAAAATTCATAAAATTCATAAAATTCATAAAATTCATAAAATTCATAAAATTCATAAAATTCATAAAATTCATAAAATTCATAAAATTCATAAAATTCATAAAATTCATAAAATTCATAAAATTCATAAAATTCATAAAATTCATAAAATTCATAAAATTCATAAAATTCATAAAATTCATAAAATTCATAAAATTCATAAAATTCATAAAATTCATAAAATTCATAAAATTCATAAAATTCATAAAATTCATAAAATTCATAAAATTCATAAAGATGCATGTAAATTTCGTATATTACCGGATTTGAACAGATCTTCGAGGTATTCCTGATGCACGGACAAGTTCGAGATAATCTTAGCTAGAAAAATGCATACCTCGATGTCATTCCCAAACATTTTTTGTACATCTACGAGAATCGGGAGCCCGCCCGCATCCGCGATATCTGCAACAACGGTCAAAACACGATTGTTCCTATTTCATTAAAATTATAATTTTCTCCAAATAATGTCGTTTGAGAGAAATTATTTTCACCTTTTCCGTACTGCTCGAGCGAGGAGTGATGGTGTATAGTTTGAATACAATTTCTCACCAATTCTCGGTCCCAAATGATCGCCGGTGTCACTGCCAGACCGACGCTCGCTAAGTCGTGATCGAAGACCACTCCTTCCTGCAAAGTTTTGTCATCCTTAATACAGGTTAAAAAAAAATAAACTTCCAAATCGTTAGTGGTAAAACTCACACGATGAGAGTCTCGAAATTTCTTGTTCAAGAACTGAGCGAGACAAGGATGACGACCCTCGCACATGGTGTCCATTTTCATCATTAAATAGCGCAGATACTCGATTAATTCCTGCAAAAAAATGAGTATTATAACTTAAAAAAAATAATCATTTGATCCTTCATATCGATAGCCTAATGCCAAAAGGACGAACAGGTCATGCTTATACACAGCCGATATGCCCTTATAGAATTAGGCCATCGATATTATAACGAAAAAAAAAGTTGATAAACTATTAATTTGCCTGCAGGGCCCGTACGATTTTTTTTTACTTCCTGCAGATAATTATAAAAAAAAATGTTCACGAAAGCAAAACTTCATCTGTAAGGAAGTAATAATAATGTAGGCATACGTAAATTTTCTTCTGCACATGGTAGAAAGGCGGTTTCATGAAAAACCTGAGATCGACGTCGGGCGTTCTCGCAAGAGCCACGGCCGTTCTTGCGTCCAAAGTTTGCGCCATTTGACAATAGTGCCAGTCTGCAAAAATAAAATTGAACCACATTAGATGAATAAGTTAGGACATTTTTTTTTGTAAATGAATTTTTTCTGTGCCTTAAACGAATAAACAAAAAACAAAAAAAGAAATAAAAAGATGGAAAGTAATTTGCATTCTAACATGGCTTTTTCATTTTTTACAGCACTCACATTTTTCGACGTTTTAAACGATTTTAAGTATTCTGACTCTAACATCTCAAAAATATCACATTCATGAAAAATACAAATTATATTGAAGAAAATTTTTGAATTTCATTTTAAAAAGTTTGTGTAAACCTTTGAGATGCTTCAGCGAGCTCAAGGTACGAACGGCTCTCATTCTTTCGTCCCTAGAGTCGTGCTTCGCAATGCTGATCAGTTTGTACGCCAGATTACGATTCAGCGATTTCCACCACTTGGTAATAACGTACGTCAGTCCTCTGGGTCTCTCGGAGACGGAAGACTGCAAATCGCTTTCGTGTCGAAACATGAGAACGTCTGCGAATGACAAAAAAAAAAATAATCCATGGACGATAAATTGTAACCTTGGGTCAGCTTTAATGATGACCTTTGTATCGTGGATCGTCGATGTAGATGTACTGAGCCCGAACCTGCTCAAGGTTCAGAACGTTGGTCGTCACAGCGGAGCCAAGGATTCGCGAGGTTTCTCGCACTTGGTAAAAGAGCCAGCATCCTCTGAAATAAAATTCATGCACATCAGGAAAAAATTAAATAAAATTCCGTCAGTTTTTAAAAATTCCGTTCACGTTCATATAAGTATGGAGATTTTTTTATTTTTTCTATTTCTTTAAATCGAATTTTTTTGAAAATCGTAGGTTAGGTCAGCGGCGTACCCGACGACGATAAAACAGGTTCCAATGGACTTGAGGTAGTGGACGTGTCGCCGATAAAAATTTGGGCCCATGTCATCCAATCTTCCCACGAATCGCCCGTCAGTCAATGTCTATTCCTCAAAATCGAACTGTTATTATTTACATGAATCATCTGCGCAATGTTCTGAAAAATGGCGGCGATTATTTCAAAATATCGCGATCGGCCACCGCGAACCGACGGGATTGGTTTGTGAAAAACAAACATGCGCGCGCAATCGCGGGAACTTTCTGTAATTTAAATACATTAATTAATGAATTAATTTATTCACGATGCCCTTTACATAATTCACTTTTTATCAATGTACTGTTGACAACGTGCGTACATTTCGTTTTCATATTTTGTTTTTTATTTATTTTTCGATGAACTGTAAGTTACATTTCTCATGAGGATATTTCGTACAAAAGTATTGTTCTTATTTATCTGGTATTATTATTATTATTATTATTATTATTATTATTATTATTATTATTATTATTATAGTATTATTCTTATTATGGGGAAGACACGTAGGTTTTGTTTATCTTGAACATTCTTTGTTTTCCAATAGATCTAAGAGAAAAGAAAAAGAATTACAATGAGAGTAATGAGTATCAGAATTTTAATAGAATTTTTTTTTTTCATTTAAATTCAAACGAAAATATAATGATAATAAAATAAAATTAAAATAAAATTAGTCCCACGAAGTATTTTTAGTAAATAATAAAAATACTTCGTAGGACTAATTTTATTTTTTCGTATATCATTTATGACGTATTTTCCTAGATCTCAACGCGAATAAAAAAAAAAAAAACAAAAAACAAAACTGTTGCTCAGGATGCGGGTTGTGGTAGAAGGGTCGCGATCCTTCGCCAATAAAATAACGCGGAATCTGAAATATCGGAAGCCCAAACTTTAAATTACGAAAACTCACCGAATCAGCGTAACTTAATTCCATCATTTGCGGGAACTGCATCTTACGATACATCGAGAACTTAAACACAATCACCGCACCTCAAGAGCATTCCTCGGAACGCATCTCGATCACAGAAAAATCGGTAAAGAATCCGGAACCTAATCCGCACGAAACACAGCACACGAGTCAACCAGCGAACGCGCGAAGTGGCAGGTAGCCTGAGCGAGATACGCGAACCGAAGCGAGAGCGATAGCCGGAGCCTACGGTAGCGCGAGCGAGAATGAAATGACTCAGCGCGAGACTATAGGCCGAACGTAAACACCGATAGCGCGAGAGGTCCTCCGCCTGTTCTCCAACGTCCTGCATTATCACCTAACCAGAGTGCCGGGTTTGCAGAGGACTTTGACGTATTCGCGACGAAATTTCGTCGGGTTCGCCTCTATTCGTGTTTCTCATTTCTTCGAGATTCTCTCCACCGAATAGATTTGAGAATCCCGACCTGAACTGAATCTTTTGAGCTTATCTTAAAGCTTATCACACCCACAAGCTCATCAGCAAAGTCTAAACTGGATAGCAACTTTAACGAACTTTACTTAAACGAGAGCTGGACGGTACATGGACAGCCGAAGAGCAGTAAAGCGGGAACTATAACGGGCTAACCGAACTAAATCGATAGCCGTATCCGTAAAACATTACTTTATTTGTATTTTTGTGACGGTGATCAAAAAATCACGTCACACATTATATTTTCGTTATTTAGTCTATTTGTTTATGAATCGATTATTGTTAACGTAGAATATTACGCATATTGAATATAAAAAAATTTCTCAATTCAAATTTGCTACGTGTACATGACAAATGGAGCGGTTCATCATCTCATATAATAAAAAAATTATTAATTCATGAATCAATTACATGAATAAATGTATAAGTGATGTGAGTCGGTAAAGAATCGGTTAAATGGCACAGCAAGTAAGGGGTTAATTAACCGTCGTCACGGATGATATTTTACCAATGGCTATTTTTATGGCTATTAAATGCCGTATTAAACTACTTTTATTGGCTATTAAATGAACGATTAGTCTATAAACACCATTTTTTTTTTCATTACAAATATAATTGCTCAAATGAATTTTACCACTACAATTTACAATAAGAAACAAAGTATTTTTCGTCTTGTTATATAGCATGCTTGCAAAGTTTAAACGAATTGGACTAACTTTTAAAATAAACATTGATAGCTACAGCGGTTGGCAGCAATTTAATCAGTAAAAAAAACCGGCATCGTAACTAACATAATTTACCGGTAAATTCGCAACACTAAATTACATTCAAATTTATCGGCGGACGGTAACGAAATCTCTGAAAAGTCTACTGTGGCGGGAACTTTGAAAATCCTTATCGTATGTAAACTACTTCATCGAATTGTATTTCTATGTAATTCCCTCAGCTGTACATATTACGCGATCTTTTATTTTTCCTACTCTAGCATAGTAACAATTCGAATCACGTTTTCGCGAATAGCGCGCGCAGGCATTTGCCTTTCTCTACCTATATTTATCTATATTTATTAACAAAACATCTCCCCATCGCTTCTTCGCCTGACGTCGTCGCGCGGGCAACGGCGCGCGGTTGGGGGGGGGGGGGGGGGGGAGTTGCGCCTCGAGGTCGGTAAGAGAGAAGGATATTCGTCGTCGCGGTTCGCGCGCGCGTTCCACGTTAGCTGTACTCGCCGCCGCGTCTCGTCTCTTCGTTTCTGACATAATCCGGTGCGAACTGGATCCTTCTGGTGGTCTTCGAGTTCGCAACGTGCGCGCCGCAGAGCCAGTTGCAGTACACCAGTTAAACATACGCTTCGATTTTACACCCGACAGAAAGCACCGATGAAAGATTAAGAAAAGAGTATATCGAACCAATGAGAAAGTGCGACCAAATGCATACCGAAAATCCGCGAATCTCCGACGCTATAACATAAATTACAAACAACTTTAAAAAAAAAAAATCCGAAAACAACCCAACATTGTCGTATCGTTCATTGGAAATCCGACAAATCATTAAAGCAACCCCGAATTGTTTCTAAAAACGACGACGTAAGATAAAGGAGACACGAGTCACCGTCGTCAGGGTTTTCCTTTTCCCCCACTTCTTTTCCCCCCTCCGCCCTCTGTTTGGTCTCCCTGCCCAAAACCGAATCCCCGCATCTAACAGAATTCACGACTTAAGCGCGAGTTTCGATGACTTTGAGATTCTCGTCGAAAATTTGAGGGAAAAAAAGGTTTCTGTAATTGAGAGAATAAGAAAGGGTCGATAATAAAGGGTTAAATGTGCCGCGAGTTCGCGCGTGCGGTAGAAAACGTCTTCATCCTTTCCCCTTCGCCCGCCTCCCCGCCGACACGTACGGCCCACCCACTTCTCGCCCCCACCTCCCCGTCCCTCTACGAGCTTCTCCCTCGCCGACAGACAGCTCTCTCGCCGTGAGAGGCAGTTCGGGGAGTTGGGCAGCGCAGGGTAGAGCAGGGCAGAGTCGTTTCTGGTCTTTCGCTGCGAGGAACTGTAACCCATAAGGCAGCATAGCGGAAAACCCGACGAGTAACGAAATATATATATATATATATATATATATATATATATATAATTTTTTTTTTCTTTCATTCTCTCTCTCTCTCTCTCTCTCTCTCTCTCTCTCTCTCGGTAGTGTGGAGTGCGGGTTTTTTTCGAGCCAGTGAAACTCAACGGGGGCGCAGGGGGAACGTGAGGAAAGAGAAGAAAAAAAAGACGAAAAAAAAAAAAAAAAACGAAAACGCGAGAGAATAATTTTTTGATTCCGCGACGATTGATATAAAAATCGAAGCGGAGGAGGTTTGTTGAGAAGGAAAGGAGAAGTTTGGAGGAAAAAAAACAAAAGGAACGAAGGAGGAGGAAAAAAAAGAAGGCGAGGAGAACGAAGTGGTGGCCACGCGATTTTAACCACGCGCAGCTATGTCCAACGAGGAAACTTCCGCCGACCGCAATGTCGAGATCTGGAAGATCAAGAAACTCATCAAAAGCCTCGAAATGGCGAGGGGGTTAGTCGAACTTTTCTTACCGTTTTTTTATAATCGACGATTTTTTTTTCTTCGATTTTTTTTCGTTTTTTCGATTTTATTTTTTTTTCACCATATTTTTTTTGCGAGAGTTTTTCAGGTCGTCGAGGATCGTTGTAGGGCGGCATATGGTCGACGTGTTTCGAGATTAAACATTTATCGGAGCATGGCTCTTGCGAATATCTCGCAGGAGCTCCAAGCTCGGCGAGGCTTTCAGGCATATGGTCCGAATCGTGCAGCTCCGGTGCTGAGTTTCGAATCCGATGGACGTGCCGGCGTTGCTCCGAAATGCTAAATTCTTCAAAAAATTTTGAAATTTTTTGAAATATTGTTTTTTTTTTTAACTATCGAAAAAATGGATGTTGAGAAAAAATGAAAATCGAGAATTTTTCTATCGCCATGGATTTCGAGATACGGAAGAAAAGGTTTGCCCACCGAGGCGATTGCGAAATTTCGCTCTGATTTGGCAGGGCATCCGCTGTGACGAGGTTCAAGGTCGCCGCGGCACTGTCCGACCTACTTTGCCCTCCGCACTGAAATTCTCCGAGCGAATCTCGGACGACTGACAATGGTTTTTTTAATTCCTTATTTTTTTTATTTCTTCTAATTTCAGGAATGGCACCAGCATGATTTCCCTCATAATACCGCCGAAGGACCAGATTTCTAGAGTCAGCAAAATGCTGGCGGACGAGTTTGGCACTGCGTCGAACATAAAATCACGCGTCAATAGATTGTCCGTACTCGGCGCCATAACGTCGGTCCAGCATCGGCTAAAATTGTACACTAAAGGTAAAAAAAAATGGACTTATTTATTTTTTTACTTATTTATGGGATAGGCGTTCGACAATGTTATAATAAAACCAGTAATTCGTTGTAAAGTTTATAGATTAGCTAATAATATTCACAGACAAAAATCAGAAGTTTATATAAAGTATCTGTAAAATTCTGAAATTATTTTTATATTGTGACACGTTTTTTTCGTTGATTTTTCAGTCCCTCCAAACGGCCTGGTGATATACTGCGGTACGATCGTGACGGAGGAGGGAAAGGAGAAAAAGGTCAACATCGACTTCGAGCCCTTCAAGCCTATAAACACCTCCCTCTATTTGTGTGATAACAAGGTAAAAAATTAATAAAAAATATATGAAAACATCGATAATCTGCTGAAAACTGTCGTGGATCAATATAAATGTTATTTTATTATTTATTATCTATATTTTTATATATGTGTTGTCCGTGAAAAGCTTTCTACATACATATTTTTGCTTCAGTCTCCAAATATAATTTTGAAAGGCACCATGCGAATACGATTTCCCGATCTATATAATAAAAATTGAGTACATTTCGATATACAATAGACAACGGTAATAAAATACCAAAATATATAATGAAATCACGGCTGTCGCCGAAAGAGACAAAACTATTTATGTTTTCGGCTAATTCGCCGAAATTAAAATTTGTATTGGTTCCACTTAGTAGTCGAATAGCGTGCAGCTGTGTTAGATAAAATTATGAAGCAGTATTAACGGTTGTTCACTTAATCGACATAAATGTTAATTCACTGATATACTCGTTCCACCGTAGCTGTGAAGAGGGAATTTTCACTTATCGGCGTAACGTCCTTTTCGCAGCAATGGTACAGAAAAAAAAAGAAAAATTATTCTCCGCTGATAGAAAGAGTCGAATTTATGAGACCTTTGCGCCTGTCTATTATCAGACATTAATATTTTATTTTTCAATCGATATTTTAATTGTTATTTATTTGGAGTGGTTTCCTTGATGGCCCGGAAAAAAAAATTAATTGCAAACATTTTCATCGTTTTGATAAAAAAAAAGAGAAGGCGGCAACACTCGAAGGCAAAAAAGAGAAGGGTCACTTCCGTTAAAAAGTATCTCCTACGTGAAGGGCATGTGAAATGCCGCATTCGGTGACGATACGCATTGCCTATTCTCTCTGACATTTGGTATTTCGGACTAAAGCAATTCAGACTTTTTTAATCCTACGAAAGTCTATTTTTTTTTTCGTTTCATCGATACATAAACTTATCTCGGAGAAAATAGGTAAGGCGCATTTTTTACCACCATCGGAGCATCTCTCCATATCCCTTTCACGTGACCCTAAGCCAGTAAGTCCGATCTGTGTGATAGTGATGAGAATAATAATAATAATGATGATAATAAAAAAGATCTCAAGGCGGCTAAAAATGGTTATTCGATGGTTAAAACGTTTATTCGGAAGTTTTTTTTTTTGTCTGATAGATTATAAACGATGAAAATGTCGAGACCTTTGACTTCTTCAAAATACAAAAAATATATATGGATTGTCCGTGAGAAAAAAAAATTGCGAAAACTTTATTGATTGAATGATCGAAAACTGTGTCAGATTGTATTAAATACCCGTCTATATCGCAAAAATTTGGGATTTCATTGAGTCATTAAAAATACACAAAACTTCAACGGTACAATAGCCATCCTACCGCCCATCAAAGTATCAAGCTAATCAACATATTGCTCCATTAGTGCTTTAGAAACACCAAAAAATCTCTAGGCCGCCAAAAACGATTGTTAATTCGAACGACCAAAGTTTTTGCTATAAATGATAGTAAACTTTATCTTTGTTATAAAAAAAATTCGGTAGTCTCTAGATTACCGAGAACAATCGTTAAGCGTCGAGGAGTTCTTTCTGGGTCTTTCGCTGCCACAAATAATTCAAATTTCGAACTCTTCAAGACGCACAGCATTTTATAATATATGATTAATTTGTTAAACTTGATTGTTAAAAAAAAATTATTTGCAAACTATGAAAACTTTGTTTTTCAGTTCCATACCGAAGCACTAACGGCGTTGCTAGCTGACGACAACAAATTCGGCTTCATAGTGATGGACGGAAACGGTGCACTGTTCGGCACGCTGCAAGGCAACACGCGCGAAGTACTCCACAAGTTCACCGTCGATCTGCCGAAGAAGCACGGTAATTCCGATTACGCAAAGTGCGAGATACGTACGCGCGATAGTCGGTTGGCCGGCCCGTATAGTCCCCAGAGGGTCGTATTTGGCCGGCGCTAGTTACGCACGGAGCTCGCCAATTAGTTACCACACCACTCAAATGAAACATAATATTTATTACTAATCCCGATCTTTTCGATAAATTTTAATTACAAATACCATCGACGATTATTTGAATACGACTCGACAAATTTACGACTTACGAACGTTAACAGAAAGTGCAGCAAAATTAGACTTCTTTTTTTTATTTCATTGGCGACGGTCCTACACCTGTGTGAAAGCGAATGCATTTTTTAAATTTATTTATTTAAATCATTTATGATAATCTACGATTTCGGGCAAAAAAACGCTCTTTATTTTTTATCGGTAAGATAAAAATCGTATAAATAATTTCCACGCGATTGATTGATTGTAACGGTGTCGCGATCGTGTAAAATAATCCCCAGGTCCGAATATTAAACATTGTGGGAGCTCCAGTTTCTTTTGATATACTAAAAAAAAAATTATTAATTTAAGTTCTTCCACAATTTGTTACATTCGAAGCTGGCTATTTTTAAGTACGATCGGTTTTTGAACACAATCGGGCTTTCCAACACCGTTACGATCGACCAAATGCGTGACATTTTTTATGCCTTTTTTAAATGATAAAAAAAATGTAAAAAATTTTTCGTCCTGATAGATTATTATATTATAAGATTCTGCGATTCGTGCTTTCCTTTTAGAGGGCTTCGAGGGTTTTATTAAACACAAAAAAAAGTTCTGCCGGCCTTCGAGGGAAACTGGAACAACTGTTTAAAGTTACCCATTCGTACATTCCCTTAAGAGGGCTAAAAAAAAATACCGCGCTGAAAGTTGCCACTGCTCCCCTGTGGTTTCCCTTAAGACAGTAAAACAAGACAGAAAAATGTTTAACAGAATCAGGAATAATTTTTAGCGAGTTCCTTAATAATTTTTTTTTTCACGTTGTTAAACCTTGTTCGCAGGTAGAGGAGGACAGTCAGCCCTTCGTTTTGCTCGGTTGCGTATGGAAAAGAGACACAACTACGTTCGCAAAGTCGCCGAGGTTGCCACTCAGCTTTACATCACAAACGACAAACCTAACATCGCGGGACTCATTCTCGCTGGTAGCGCGGATTTCAAGACGGAGCTGAGTCAGTCGGATATGTTCGATCCTGTACGTAGAATTTTGTCATTTTATAGTAATTAAAAAAAAATGATTACCATCTTGTTGTCATTTTTTAAAAATCTTGTAATTACTTTTATTTGTCTGTTGCAATTTGTGTTGTAATTCTTGTTGTCATTTTCCGCAGAGATTACAAGCTAAAGTGATCAAACTGGTGGACGTCTCGTACGGTGGTGAGAACGGTTTCAACCAGGCGATCGAGCTCGCCGCCGAATCGCTGCAGAACGTGAAATTCATTCAAGAGAAAAAGCTCATAGGTTAATTGGACTTTTTTTCCCCGCGTTATCAAATTTTACCGCATTAGCTTGGCTAATTGTCTTTACTATAATGTATCAATTAATCTTATTTCAGGACGTTACTTCGACGAGATATCGCAAGACACGGGAAAATATTGTTTCGGTGTCGAGGATACCCTTCGCGCACTTGAATTGGGAAGCGTCGAGACCCTAATCTGTTGGGAGAACCTTGATATTCAGAGATACGTGCTTAAGAATCACACGAACGCGGAGGAAAAGGTGCTGCATCTAACGCCCGAACAAGAAAAGGACAAGACCCATTTCACTGACAAAGAGGTACATTTATTCGTTTATTTTTATTTTTAATTTTACTCTTACCATAATAATATGCTATTTACGAGATTTAAATATACCATGCAGCCTTATCGCTGATGATTATCTTTTTTATTTTTTTTACTTCCTCATAGGGTGTGTGTAAACCAGATTTGCATCGTTTAAAACGACTATAACTCGGAAAGGGTTGGGAGAGCACGTTGAAATTTGGAACGCTAATGGAGTCGTTACGTCTCTTCATTCAATGCAATTTGTATGAAGATTGCGGCCCAATTATGTATTTTACGCGATTGTGATTTTTTTAAAATGTTTGTTATCTTTAAATTACGTAAATTTTGAGCTGACGTCCCAGAACTGGACACAAATGTAATATTTTTCCTAACGCATGCACGTAAAATCCCGCTTTCCGTTTCTGTGAAGTGGACGCGGAAAGGCAGTTTTTCACATCGCGTGCAAGAAAAATACTGCCCGTTTGTACAAACGCAATATGGTATTTTTTCTCGCACTATTGAGAGACGGTGCCTTTCTGCGCACACTTTTCAACAAAAACGAAGAGCGTGATTTTCGTGAAGTTATTAGGAAAAATTATGTGAATGGCATGGACGTAGAAAAGGGAGTCCTGACTCGTGTGAATGCTCGCCTGCGTCGGGTGCGGAATTTTCATATTTGTCATGAACTCCCTTTCTACGCCCTTGTCATACAAATAACTATGGATCACAGATTTAAAAAACTAAAAATCACAGATCTTGAATCACATAACGCTCGAATTCGAGTAAACACGGAAGTACTGATCTCAAATTTGGAAGATCAATGGATTAACACGGCACAATGTTTGGTATTAAATTTGCTAAACATTTATTAATCATTTAAATTTTAAGAAATTTGGAAATTTTAAGATTTTTTTTTTTACGCCTGACACAAGTTTTTGAATAACATATCACGCTACGGGTAAAATGAGTTTTAAAAAAATACATAAAAATTTTCCTCAAAACGACGAGGTCACCAAATTCAGTTAGCGATTTACTACAATAAATTTTGTGGCAAATTTTGACGGTTTCAATTTAATGAGCTGTAGAAATTTTTTTATGTTACGGCAAAAGGTGCGAAGTAATGTGCGCACGGTTCCCTTATTTATTACAACTTTGCACACAATCTTTGCTTCCTCTATGAGGAAGCGAAAATCGATCAAAGAACTTTCTCACGGAGAAACCGACGCGCAAACTTGTAATTAATGAGGAAGCCATGTGCAAATTATTTATTTATTATTAATAAAAGACCATATTTTTCTGTGTGAAAAAAATCGACAATTTTTTCGTCACAAAACAGAACAAAAAATACCGGAAATGATGTTCTACTCGACGAAGGATGAAACAAAAAAAAAAATTGGCACTGACGACCGTGTATTTTTGTTTTCTTTCAGAGCGGCGTAGAGCTTGAATTAGTCGAGAATCAACCCCTCCTTGAGTGGCTCGCAAACAACTACAAGAGTTTCGGCGCGACCCTAGAAATAATAACCGACAAATCGCAAGAAGGTTCCCAATTCGTCAGAGGTTTCGGTGGTATCGGAGGTGAGCATTCGTTTTAACTTGACGACTACCAGTAAATCAACACTGAAAGTCCTCCAAACGAGGTCAAAGCTGTTTCTCTCCGAACACATGAAAAAAAAATCGTACTACGAAGCGTTTAGCAAAAAAAAAAAAAAAAAAAAAAAATCTTGCAAACGCACGAGATATATTAATCGTGCAGTGTGTCGTATTTTCTGGGTGTATAGGAATCCTCCGCTACAAAGTCGATTTCCAGTCACTGCAGGCCGACGAGCCTCTCGATGACGTTGACCTCGACGATTACTAATTACTCAACCGTCAAAACAGACACAAAAAAAAACAAAAACAAAAACGTATTCAGATTTGAATCCAGGTAGACATTTATCTGTCTCTTTGAGTGCATTCATTCGTTATTATTATTACTATAGTGTAATTCGTGTATTACATTCGTAGACATTTCTATTTAATTTTTTTTTCTCCATTTCTTCCATTTTTTTTCATCTCCATTCTTTCTTTCCATTTTTTTTCAAAATTTTATCGGAAAAAAAGAAAGATGATCCTCTCGTATGCCGATCGCATTCGATTTTCTTTTATCGTTCACCGTGCCTATAGCACAAAAACAAAAAATCTCTATACGACGATTCCTTTTCATATTTCTGCATCGAACTTTCCGCTGGCTCGTGAAACCTCGTAGTTACGGGCCATTAACATCCGACGAGAATAAAAAATAGCTCTCGTGATTTTTACGTTTTTTCCGTTGTGCGTAATAAATTTTTTATATTTGTTTATTTTTAAATCTCTCATTCTCACACATGTTGCATTCGCCACATTTTCCGGCTCATTGTGCCAGTGGCACAAAAAACTTCATCCAACGATTTTTTTGATGTCTCATCTTCAAATTTCGTCCCCTCGCCGAACGTCGTAATTATTCGTGGAAAACTAAAAAAAAAAAAAAAAAAAAAAAAACAAAACGATTATCAGTTCTCGTATTATCTTCCTCGAACTCATCAAACGTTTTTTTTCTCTATCATCGATCGTTCGCTAATAACATCCTGTTATCTGTTATTGTTACGATTTATCGCTTACGTTTTTTTGCATGATAGACGAGTGCCTGTTGGTAGCGTTATGTTTAGCGAGTGTAGAGAACAATCGACCGTAGTCTTTCATCATTCGTTCATATCGATTTTTTTTTTTTATTTTTTTTCTATAAAAATTATCAATTTGACGCATGGCTTACCTGTATGAGCTCATAACAATGCCAAACACGACGAAGAAGTCTTCAGAGATTGTTTTTCGTACCGGAAGCTTGGCTTTTAAAAAATGTTTTTTTATCATTCAAGTAGTTTTTGTAGTTGAAGTTAATTGTATAGTGAATTGCATTTTTCGTAACTCAAAAAAACTGACTGTACAAAAGATCTCATGAACGTATTAACGTTTTACTAATCGATTTGTCGTTTCCGTTAGCTCGCACATTGGGAAAGGTATAGTAATTTCTTATTGATCAAAAAGTAAAAAAAAAAAAAGTTATAAAGTTAAAAAAAAATAATTAGTCGACGAGAAAGATTAGTGGGACGATGGAGATGAATTCAGCGACGCTGACTGGTCGATGGAAACTAAATTGAAAAAAAAAATTCACAAGTTTTTACAGGACACGCAAAATTAATTGAGCCGCGTTTCGAAGAATGGACGAGTCCCGGACCCGGGAAAATTAGCAATTAGGACGAATCCATAAAAATAGAAAAATGTTACCATTTGGCTGGAAAAATGAAAAAAATTAAACAAATGAATTCGAAAAAGTGAATTTAGACGCGCCTAGTGGCGAAATACTACGCCGACAAATTAATTGCTAGACAATTGTACTGTACTCGAGCCGGTGCAAATATTACCAATTCGTTGGCGTTTTCCGGTCGCCAGGGGACTAGCCCTTTTTTTGGAATACGATTTTTTACAAGAAATTTATACTCGACTCAAAAAAAATTCAAAAGAAACGAAATTTTGAGGCTCATGTGGACGAATCACTGCTTTTCACGTTTTCAAGAAACGACATATGAATATCGACAGAAATCCATTGAATGGGCACGAAAATGAATTAATTTCAGTGAATTCGTTTTTAAGAAACACGAGACTTAAAAAAGCTTAACAAAAAAATAAAAATTAAAGCGTTTACAGAGCCCTTGAACTCCGTAGGTCGCGACAGTCGGTGGTTCCTAGGTGTCCGTTTCATCAGTTGTATTTTTGTCCATTCACTAGAAAACATGTCTCTTTGTCACGTATACGTATCAAACGCGTCCATTCGGTGGTTGTTTTTTGGAGTAAAAGTGTTTTCTATTTTTAACGAAAGTCTTTTGTCCAGAAAGGTCCACGATTTTTTTCTTACTAACTTTACACTTTTTTTTCTCTTTTAAAAAACCTTTTTGTAATTTGTTAAAAAGTTATAAAACCCTTTTTTTAAGAAAAAAAATTGTTAAATTACCAAGTGACAAATTGTGGACGTTAGTGAACGATAAATGTTTGTTAAATGTACAAATCTCTTTTACCGTGTAACGTGTTTGTTCACTTGGTCGTCCGATCATTGGATGATTTCTTGTTTACATTTATTTCTCGAAATCCATTTTGTACAGTAGAATCTCGATTATCCGAATCGACTGGGACCGCAGATCGTTCCGTTTAACGAAAATTCGGATAACAGAAGGGTGTATCTGTGTTAAGCGATCTAGCGCGATACATATATAAAAAATTGCAGTACGAACATATTTTAAAAAATTATTAGTTATATGTGACGAATACCGTGATTTATACAATATTCAACGTTAACTTCAAACCACAGCTGGGCAGCATTCTAAATACTCGATGTATTTCAGGTATTTTAAATACGTGTTTCAAGTACTCAAATACTTTTCTGGTATTTTAAGAACTTTTCGAGCCCTTTAGGCACAAAATACAAAATACTTTTGCGTCGTCTTCATATTAGGGCCGGACGGGATTGACGTCCATCCATCGAACCGTATTAATTTTTAAGAGTTACTTTAAAAATTACTTACACCAAGTACTTATAAATGTATTTTAAGTACAAAAAGTATTTTGCATTTGAAATACATATAGTATTTTGTATTTCGTATTTGGAGTATTTTCGAGTATTTTGCCCAGCTCTGCTTCAAACCTTCATCACGAAATTCACAATTTGGCTCGAACGTGGTACGATTTTTCTTAATATCAGAGATCGTTGATTTGCTGACTTCACACGAGCGCGCTAACGATGTGCTGGTATTTCCTTTATCGAGTTTCGAAAGAATTTCAAATTTTTTTTTATTTCACTCGGTGGGAAAATGGCGGTTTTTGCGCATGCTTCGCGTGCGATAATCCCCATTTTCGCGCCTTGTGAAATAAAATTTTGTTCGATACTCGTGCAAAAAACGTTTTCTGAACTCGTGTGATTATAACACTCGGCTTCGGCTCGAGCTGCACACTCACACTCGTCAGAAAAAGTTTTTTCGCACTCGTATCGAAATGTACTATTTTTCCACCGTAAATAATTTATGCTTACGCTCAGAGGTGGACGGACGGGACGTTAAAGTCATAACGCACTCAACTACGAGACTAGTAGATTAACGAAAATAAGTTTTGAATACATGTGAATCTATTTGCTCGATCTGAAAAAACTTATAAATACTGCGCATCTATGCGAGCTCGAGCGTTCTTGAATAGGCTTGAATTGGCTTGATGTTTGTAACGCGCAACGATGTAAGGACAAGAGATTTTCGCGCGGTAGTTCGGATGTTAGAAACTTTGTCCGAATCGGCGGCGGTTCGGTTAACAGAGGGTTCGGAAAATCGAGGTTCTACTGTAACCGTAGAGACAAATCGATCGAAGCTATGTGAAGACTTCGCCGCACTAAAAATTTCGTGACGATATTTCGTCAAAATCTCAAGGGCCATCGTTGTCGTTATTTGCTGTGGAGGCTAGAGAAGTTCTCGTAACTGTATAAAAATGATAAAAACAGCAACCTATGATTTTCAACAAGCCTGAAGTCCCAAAATGTGCATACTCAAATCCCTCAATGTAAATGTTCAATGGTGGCGAATTTTCATATATTTATGATTTGTGATCCCGTGAGAATTTGTATACTCCCCGGTGGGATAAAAATCGGAAAAAATGGGCCGTATGGAGGGTGCTGAGAACATTCATTGTGCATAGTAATAATGCCAAAAAGTTATAGTGCATAATAATTATGCCAAAAATTGTAAAACAATGATTATTCGACATATAATTAAAAAAAACTTTTTTCCCCCGACTACGATAAAATAACCACATTCCTTGCGTGCAACACGGGCGGAAAATCGCCTATTATTGACCGATGATGAAAGCAATGTGGTTGTTGTAACGAAGTCGGAAAAAAAGTGTTAGACGCTACATGGGAGGGTGCGGATTTTCACCTCGTGTGATTTCTGCCCTCGCATCGCTCCGGTGGAAAACTTCACACTCGGCGAAAAACGCGCACTTCCCTTCCTTGTCGCATAATATACTATTTTGCATGTGAGGTTCATTTTTCGTTGATTCTTCTGAATACATATGGATTTTTTCAGAATTTTCTTATTGTGAAATTTGTGTTTTTGTATTTCTTTAAAGGGTCATAGGGTAAACCGGCCAATTAATGGACAGTTAAGCGGACGAAAAAAGCCAATGAATAGACTTTTTTATGCACGTGCTCTTATGGAAAGTGTCCATTCATTGGCTGGTTTACCCTATTTGTGAATGTGTTCGCTCTTCAATCCGAAAATTTGTCACGTGTAATTTGGACTCTTGACTTCGAAGCCAAATCCAATATTCGTGATTTTTCATCAATAACTCGAAATAAAATACATATATATTTCACAGCGATAAGAAAATTCTGAAAGAATTTATAGTTATTCGGAAAAATCAACGAATTCTTTCACATGAATGAGACATAGATTTTCCGATTATTTGTTAAATTATCATTGCTTTTTATTCGATTTTTGAAGTAACTAAATATTTTTAAATAAATGTTCTTAAAATCTTCAATATTCTTGATTTTTTCAGGTTTTTTTTTCTCATTTCAGGAAGTATCGAAATTCCAACAGAATCAAATTCTTGGTTGACCATGTATACTTGAAACATCATTCATTGTAAAAAAAAGGCAAATTAACGTTAGCTGTCCTGTAAAAACTTGTAAAAATAATTTTCCAATTTTTGTTGTCGATCTCACTCGTCCGCGTCACAATACATTCCCGTCAATTCATTTCTAATAGAGTTCTCAATGCTTCGCTAATTTCCTTTTTCGGTGTAGTAAAAAATGACTCTTTAATGAATTAATAAGTACCGAAAGCGAAAAAAAAAAATTCGAAGGATGCAGACATAAAAAAAATAACTGCATAAAAATAATGTTAATCGAAATAACTTGGCACGATGTTTTCAATTAAATTATACATTTTTTTTTCATACGAGAGCTAATAAAAATATTGTTTTCGTGACGTTCGTTTTTCAGGTATTTTGCGGTACAAAGTGGACTTTCAGAGTATGCAGCTGGACGACATTGAAATCGAAAATTTCGATCTGGACGATTATTAAGAATTTTGGAATTGAACGATTAACGAGGAAGTGGATTATAAAGAAAAAAAAAACTATCTGTAACACGGACGCAACAGCGAATGAAAAATGCACACACACACACAAAACAAATATGCGCGCGCTCGCGTTTCGGTTCTCATCAGCATCCGGACGAAGAAACTCAGTAGATGTGGAAACAAGAACCGAAAAAGGCGAATTGAAAATATTAATTATTTTCCGAAGGCAAAGTTGAAGGAAATTACTTACCATTTGAATAATTCTCAAAACTATAAGAAAAAAAAAGAATCTTCGAGAAAGGACATTGAGTGTATAAAGATAGTTCGATAAGAATTTTAAGATAGTGGAAACCCAAATCGAACCCAAAAAACAAGGACAAGATTTCATCATGAAAAAAAAAGAAAAAAAAACTACAAAGCAAAAAAAAAAAGAAAACGGCAAGAAAAAAACGAATGGCAACTCGAAGACTGTGACACTTAATTAAGCCAGCTTGAATACCTGCCTACTACAATAAAACAAAAAAAAATACCGAAAAAAAGAAAGAAATATTATAATAGCGTTTGTCTCGCGAGGCGTTCGATGTTAGAATACACGAACGCCATGATTGCGATATTAAGATATTAATTAATGTAATCTCGTTGGATAGTGGGCGAGAAAAGCGTTTCACGAACACGAGATTTTTTCGTTGGTAAAATACAGTTTATTGCGCGATTTTTTTTTTTTTCTTGATTTCTGAAGATTTTTCTTTCTCCGATGTTTATAAAATTTCCCGCGTGACGATATCGTCACCGAGCACCGCCGCCGACGACGATTGCTACTACACTGTACAGTAAAGATTATAAATTTTCCGAATAACGCCGCGAATTATTGATCCGCTCGCGTTTCTTTTTATTACCTTACGATTTAATTTTGTTTTACGCGTATTGTCGCGCAACTCTTGGCAAAAAAATCTCGTCAAATAAAACTATCTGTACCCACATGTTCGCGAGCGAGAAAATAAGAGTGCGAGAAATTGTCGTCGAAACAACACAAAAAAAAAATGTTTTCATATTTTTTCTGATTTTTTTCTGTTTGTTGATTTTTTTTTCTTTCTTTTTCTTGTTTTTTGTTCGAGCATCGCAATTATATGGAACAGTAATAAAATGGTTATTCTGTGAGTAAAAAAAACTGAAGGCGAGATAAAATACTTACTAAAATAGTGCAAAATTTTTTTTTTTTTTTTATTTCTTTTTCTCAATCATTTTTCTTCACGATCTTATCCGCGAAAGATACTCGATTTTTTCCGCCTTTTCTCATGTTCTTCAGCTTTTTGTCGAATATATTCGCGTGTATGTAAAGATGTGTCCGTGACGATGGGTGAATTGAGAGAAAAAAAAAATGAAAAAAAAAAAAAACAAAAAACAAAAAACAAAAAACCGTGCAATTCGTGAAAGCGTGTGTCGTCTTCTGTCGAATAATTAAGGGATAAGTTTGAACCGCGAGGGTGATCGACGAAGGTTTTTGGGTGACGATGCGTGTTTCATTTTTTTTTCGTCGAGAATATTTTCTAATTCGCAAATCAATTTTCCGCGACACGTTTGTAGCTGATAAATTTTAATCAGCTCGTACGAAAACCTTCGTAAATCCCTAATTATGGACTCGCTGCCGTTGTATATCATTGTCGGTTTTTGCCAGCAGTATTTTGTATCAATGTCCGTTCGACACTGTTTCATTTCTTCGATGTTCCGATGCTTAAAACTTACTTTTTCGTCGTCCTCGTACGTGTTTTATGAGAAAAAAAAAGAAAATGAAAGATAAACAAACATGTCGTTAAACTTCGCAACAAGCACTTCGTCGAAAAAAAAATATTGAGAGAAAAAACAAATCATGTTGAGATCGCGTTATTTTTTATCAACGAAAGTGAGGAAGAAAAAATGAAATAACGAATATCCGATTGAATCGTGTCATGTAAATAATTAAATAATACGGATCGCGCAACAATAATTAAGGACGAGGGGAAAAATGAGAGAAATAAAGCAAAGTGTCCTGGCTGGTCGCAGCAGCATCGCTCGATATTTTTCACACGATCTTAAGAAAAGAACAAAAAAACACAAAAAAAAAAAACAAAAACGAAGGAAAATGATTAAAAACAAAAATGCTATATGTCTTGTTAAAATGAGTATTCAAGAGTGCTGGTGGTGACGAGGCACATTCCAACGCATGATGATGATTAGTAATGATTAAAAGAAAACAAAAAAATATATATATAACGATGAGATATATTCTCGTTCGATTAATTAAACAACCGTAAAGAGGTGATAGCGAATCATATATTTTGGTCAGATCTATCAACAGCCCATGTTCCTGAACTTAACTTAAAAAAAAGAAGAAAAAAAAAACAATCCTTCGATTTTCGTCGTAATCCCATTTGAGGCATTTCTCGCGACATAGGACATCCCATTTTACAAACAAAAAGATATTCGATATTCCTTCCAGAAGTAGAATTCTGCGAATATGGAAAAATTATTTCAGATTTAAAAATCACGAACTCAAGCCGGAAGACGGGAAATTAGTTGCGCTCTCAAAACAAAACAACAATTATTCGGATACCACTAATCATATGTAAGAAAAAATCCTACGGACATTAGGGATAACCGGAAATTGCCCATGGGTTTGTTGATTCATCCCCGCCTCGATAAAAAAATAATAGTACCGTATTTAACAAAAATCAAAAATCGGACGCCACTTAAAACTCTGTTCGATTTTCTATAATTCAAGTTTTTCCGATGATAGTCAAAATTGATTTCTTTTCTGTGAAAAATTATTTTATACTTGGCACAATTATAATTTCGTCGAAAAACTTAATTACAAGTTCATTATTCAATACGCTCATGTTTATAGATCTACACCATCGAAGTGGGCCGTTCTCATAAAAAGAGACATATATAATTAATGAACGTGTTACGGTCGGTGGACTCTGGATGAGACTGGTAATGAACCTTGCCGTTACATAATACTTGATACCGGTCAGGAAGAGATGCGAATCGCACCCCGGCAAACCCACCGTACACGGGAAACAAAATTTGCATTCTTTTTAAATACGTTTTTAGGTACAAATTTTTATTATTTCACATTTTCTTTTCATTTTTCTCTAATTTTCACAGATTTTTTTTCTGCATAGGCAATCTAAAAAAAAAATAACCGAATCAAAAACTTATCGAAAAATGTTTCTATGCGTAACAATGATCCGTGGAAAAAAAGAAAGTGACTCAGAATCTACAAATTTATCGAAAGTGTACTGCCAACAATCCCGATAGCTCGAGATTAGGTGCCAGCTCGAGTTTCTTTTCGTCGGTCGTAGCAGCCCCGAACCAGTTAAAGCTGCTGTGTTTCATATTATCTCTCTACGAGCTAATTAGCTAATATCACGAAGCGCGCGAGACCGTTCGATAACTCCGATCGGATCGCCTAAAACGGGCTCAGCCGGTAATAAAAACTACTTAAACCGTTTTTTTCCTCAAGCGTGCTGAGATCTTCCGCGAAGAACCGAACTATCAACCCTGAATTCAACTGTTAAATGAAGAAGCTAATAATTCAATCAAGAAAAATGGATTACAGTTTTCGTTACCGATGAACTCCGTTTCGCGTGGCTTTAACGGGAAGTGAAAGAGCTGCGCGTGCGAGAGAGATAGTTGCAATTTTCACATCAACTTTATTCAATGGTGCTAATTTTTTTGAGAAAAAAATTAATTCGGGCCGCATGCGACATTACCGTGTGCATCCGGTTCGAATTTGTTTTTTCTTTAAAAAAATTAGCACCCTTGAGAAAAGTTCATTGCAGTTTTCATTACCGACCGCGATATTTCACTTCCCCTTAAGACGAAGCAAAAGAAACTCAATCGATATCAGAAACTGTAATGATTTTTTTTTTTTTATAATTCGAATTTTGTCGTTAAAAAAGCAAATTAGAGTAAACGGTAATTTCGCATCCGGCTTGAATTTCCTTAAAAAAAATTAGCACCCTTGAGGACAGTTCATTGGAAAAAAAATCAGCTGTCTCACCCACAGCCTCTCACTCTGCCTTAAGGTGAAGATAAGCCGTGATTTTTTTTTCTCGAAGAAATTCACACCATTAAGGGCATGTGATACATACGTATCGATGCTCGGATGGTAACAAATCGCTTTCCCTATTTTCTCCGTGATGGTTGATGCTTCGACCAAAATCAAATTAGGTTTTTGTAGTCAATAGATATAAGTATGAAAAACTTGTTTTGGAGAAAACAGGGAGGGCGATTTGTTACCGACTGAGTCTGTACTACATCACCTTAAAGAAAGTTCATTACAGATTTCTTGACCCTAATTAAGTAGCAGAGTAATTCCGCCTAGTTTTAATTTTTTTTTTTCTATAAAAAAAGCTTACCTAGTATGTACAAAAAATTACAAAAAAGAAAATGTATCAGTCTCAAGAGTCCCCGGTACCGGAGTCGGGTACGCAGAGATTGATATTAGCGTCGTTGGCAACGGATCCGATGAACTTTTCTTCGCCCCCTCTTATCGATAGTTTCGCTCCAACGATATCGCTCTTCTTCTCGTCCATCATCGCCGCCCTCACCCAGTGGGAGCCGCTGCATTTTTTGCAACTGTACGACGGTATTCTGTCGAGGCTGACCGTCCGGTTGCCGCAATCCGAGCACTTGAAGAAACTCTTGACGGCGTCCATCACCCTGAGCGGATGTTTCTGCTCCTTGCACAGATCCGATGCCGAGAACGACGTGTACTTGCATATCAGACATTTCACGGCTTTGCAATCGACCTTGAAAGTCGTCATCATCTTCTCCTCCATTCTCTCCTTGATCTCGAGTTTCTCGAAGTACTTCTCCTTCTCCTCGTCCTGCGATTTTTCCACGAGATCCACGTGTGCCGATTTGGCCTCCATAATCTCCTTGAATTTGTCGCCGATGCCGTTGGCCGCTTTCTTCGCCGCTCTCTGGCACTCCTCCTCGGCCTCCTCGACTTCCCTGCGTCGCTTCGCACCGGCCTCGATTTTCTTCTCCTTGCTCTCGCGAATTTTGTTGGGATTCGATTGCCTCAGGTTGCCGTTTTCCTTGATCCATCGCATGGCGTTCAGGCGAGCCGAAGTTACGTGCCTCTTCGTTATCGGCTCTGAGAAGTCTATACTTCCGTTTCGCAGACCCGCCCCGAGACAGGGTACCGGCAGGCTCGGAGAAGAAATTGGAGCTGTCCGGCTGATTTTGGAATTCAGCGACGGTGAGCTGGACTTTTTCGACCCTAGTTCGGAGAAGTCATCCAGCTCACCCGAGGTTAGACGAGGAACTTTTGTAGAAGAAATCGAAGCTATGCGACTGGTTTTCGAATTCTGTGACGGTGAGTTTGAATTTTTCGCTATTGGTTCCGCGAGGTCTGCCCTTCCGTCCCTTACACCTGAGCCCCGAGGCGGAATCGACTTTTTTGGAGAAGAAATTGAAGCTATCCGTGGCTTATGGGACTCTGGGGAAATTGAAGCTATCCGGCGAGTTTTAGAGTTTAGCAACGGAGTGCTTGAATTTTTCGACACTGGCTCGGAGAAGTCTATGATTCCATCTACACCCGAGCCCAGACGAGGAACCGTGATTCTTGGCGAAGAAATTGCAGCTATCCGCGGCTTTTGGGACTCCGATGAAATTGAAGCTATCCGACTGGTTTTGGAAGACTGCGACGGGCGGCTCGAATTTTTCGGGGAAGAAACCGAAGCTACACTCGTTTGCGACTTCGCCGAAACGGGGCTTGAACCGTTCACAGGATTCAGACTGGAAGCTTCCGAGGGCTTTACGAAGTTTATCTGTTGTCCGCCAACGTTCCATCCCCGCAGTTTGTTGAGCCTCTCGAGGTCCTTTTTTACCTGATGAGTCGTCAATTCGACGGCGCAGGCTTTCTTCTTCTTTTCTTCCGGATTCTCGATCTTCGCCTCTCGTTCAGGCAGCATCGTCGCTCCCTTCAGAAGAGCCAGTCTCGCGGAATCCTTCTCGTACAATTTCTGATTCCTCTTGGCCAGAACCGGCGTGAAGTTCTGATTGAGACCCTGCGCGTAGATACCAGCGGGCGGTGCTTTCTTCTTCTGGCCGAGGGACGAAGAGAAACCCCGACCGCTCGCGTTCGACTGAATGTCCGCTCGTCTCGAAGCCTTCCCGTACTCCTGCTTGACGTGATAAACGCAGTACTCGCATCTCGAGAGATTTACGATATTCGAGCAAGGCTCGCCGTTCTTCTTCGACGATTTGCATTTACCTATGTCTCGCGAATTACCCAGAATCATTATTTTCTGAGCGTTGTCGACCGAGAGCGTGGCCTCGTCCGCGTCGTCCCGCGACTCCATAACGCTCGGATTCAGCACACCCACCACCGTTCCCGTAGTCGTTTTCCAGAACAATTTGTACGCCCCGCTGAAGAGAAATACCGAGACGGTCGATAATTTCTCCGACAAGTCGCTCAGCTTCCAGATGCAGTATTGGCTGCCCTTTTGGGAAGTTTTTGTCGCCGAACGGTTTATCAGCACTCCGGCTATTACCCAGTCGTCGCGCGTGTTCTCCGTTGCCAGGTGGCTCTTCGCTCTCGAGACCGTCACGGCGGTTCTTCCCCGCATTCGCTCCACCAGCTGCGCCGACGATATCAACGGCTTTACGAGACGCAGCCCGAATATCGGATCGCTGTAGACGTCCTTCGTTTTGGCTGGCAAAAAATCTGTCGACGTTTTAGCCTTCGGTACGACGAGACCCAAGGAACCGAGGCTGCTCGCCGACGCACCAGGGCGTTCCGGGATGCGTTTTTCGCTCCTCGGCGGAAGCTTGTCGACGGACTGGGTGTTCTCTTTTTTCAACAAATTCTTTAAATCTCTGCCGCAGTCGGAGTAATTCTGGGATTCGAAGTCTCGCTTGTCCTCGTCGTCCGAAGAATCTACGTCCGCCTCGCGAACCAGACTTACTCCGACGTTGTCCTTCGACGATCTCGTTGGCGCACCGGACGTGGCATTTTCCTGTGAGTCGAGAAAATTGAAATTCAACTCTCTGAGAGTATTCTTCTTCGGGGAAGACTCGCCGGCATTCGCCAGAAGGTCATCCAGCATGTCGCCCATGTCAGAATCGTTGTCGCTCTCCATATTTTTTTGCCTTTTTTTTTCTAGTTGGCGATCTGAAATTTTGTTTGTTTGTAGTTATTTATATAATTCTTATGCAAATACAGTAGAACCTCGATTGTCCGAACCAATTGGGACCGGCGCTTCTTCGGATCAACGAAAATTAGAATAACAGAACAGTGAAGCTGTGTTGAGGTAGCTATGTCGCTTCGCGCTCATTTCGCATAAGCTCGAGAAAACTAAGAGAAAATTGCAAGTACGTCTCGATGGTATAAAAATCAGAAAAAATGCATGCATACTAAAGGTACTGAAAAGATTAATTGTGCATAATAATAATTCCAAAATGTTATTATAAAATGAATTGTTTGACAAATTACCCGGCAAACCAACTTTTTTTTTTTTTATGAAAACGATTCGTTCATTTTTCTGAATACGTATGAATTTTTTAAGATTTTTCAATTAGTTTTGATTTTTGTGTTTTTTCACTCTTTTTGATTTGTTTTTCCATACAAAAAACAAATCAAAGCTAATTGAAAAATCTGAAAAAATGCATACGTATTCAGAGAAATGAATGAATCATTTTAATTTTTTTTTAAGTTTCGTTGCCGGGTAATTTGTTAAACAATTGATTTTTTTAAATAAATCGTTAATAACATTTTGGAGTTATCATTATGCAAAATTAATCTTTCCAGGACCTTTAGTATGCATGCATTTTTTCAGATTTTTATACCATCGAGAAGTATTTGCAATTTTCTCAAAGCTATGCTTAATGAGCCCAAAGCGACAAAGTTGCCTTAAGCGATACAGCGCGATACACATCGAAAAAATTACAGAACCCATATATTTAAAATAATTATGATACATATATTTGAGGAATAACGTGATACATGTATTTTTATGATATTCAACGGTAACTTCAAACCTTCATCACGAATTCCACAATTTTTATTTGGCGCAAGAGGGTTGTACGTTTTTTCGCAGCCACATTTTTTTTTATATCGGAAATCGTTGCCTTGCAAACATCATACGAGCACGCTAAAAATGTACTGGTCTCTCTTTCATCGAGTTTCCAAAGGGTTTCCAATTTTTTTTCCACTGTAAGCACATTATGTTTACGCTTAGAAGTCAAAGGACTGGACTTTGAATCCGTAACGCACTAAACAACAAAGACCAGTAGATTAACGAAAATAAATTTTGAATACGTGTGTATTGGCTTGGCTGAGGAAGTAATAAATACTGCGCATACGACGTACTTTTACGGTAGTGCCGTATAAGTCTATGCAAGCTTGAGCATTCTTGAATTGGATTGTTTGTAGCACGCAACAACTACACAAGCATTTTGCGCAATTGTTCGGATAGTAGAAACTTTATTCAAACCAGTGGCGTTTTGGATTACGGAGGGTTCGAATAATGGGTGTTTGGATAATCGAGGTTCTACTGTATTATTTTATTCGTATGATGGATATTGTTACTATAATAAAAATGGTTTTTTAAATTATTTTTGTTTTATTTGAAGAAAATGAAAAAAAATATATATTTTTTCAGTTCTTCGATTGTTAAGAAATAAAATTGAATTGGCGTTAATAATTTAAAGCTTACTTTTGTCACGCTCGGGTTTCCGGGTTATTTAAACGTGATTCATAACCTCATTCAAAACTTCACCGTGCGCTTTTCCAGATGACTAATGCTTAGTGATCTTTCGGTCGTTAATTGTCGAAAACGTAAATAATTGCTTAAACAATCATTTGGCGATTGGCGCTTGGTTTTGGCGAATTTTTATTAAACTATTAGGAACAATCGTACGTCGAACTTTATCCCTCGAAGAGCCGAAGAGCCAAGTTTTTGGCGCGAAAATTGGCCAACGTCGAGACGTCGTCTAGTGTTTTTTTTGTTTTTTTTTTTTCATTCGTTTCATGTTCAAAGATGGCGAGCCAAAACTTCCCAAAAAGTTTTTTTTTACTCATTTTTCTCTCGTCGATTATTGAAAACGGTTCTTGCACTTAGAAATTAATAATTGAATTTTTTTACATTTATTTATTCAAATTTATTAATTTAAACGAGCTCTTTTTTCGTTGGAAAGGTTCATCCACGTTTATACGCCTCGAGGAAAGCGGCCATAGTGAATTTTTAACCATTTTTTAATCGTTTACGAGTGATTGGAGTTGTTGTTAATTTACCGAGAAACGATATTAGCTACTTTTTGTACATAGACTCGAGCGATATTTTTTATATACAAAGAATTTTTTATTTATTAATTATTAATATTTATATCATAATGATTATATCCATAAATGTATTATTTGTCACAAAGTAGCATCAATAAAATGACGTCTGTAGCCGCGGTCAAGCGACCGGTCATTCCTCGTGCTCTTCGAACGATCATTCGCTAACGCGCCTCACTATTTCTATCCTGGCGTCCCTATTCGTGGTTCAAACACGCAAGGAGAGAGGGAAGCCCGAAAGGATAATTTTCGATAGATTTTTCGACGATTTATTATCAAAAACATAATACACACTCAAACTTCTCATTAGGACTTTATCTCAGTTTGGATTTGGCTCAATAAAAGTATTTTTTCCAATCTTAACAATCGACTCGCTGAACTAACGCATTTTTGTCGCGAAACTTCGACAAACGCCATCTGCCGTTTGTTCCTCGATCTTCAAAAAGTTCCCCTTTATTTTATAATGCAGACGGCGCTGGTCGCGTTTTCCAAACGTCCTCGCGTCGAGTTTGCGTTCCAGCAATAAATAATTATTTGTTTCAAGCCATTGCGCTCCATTTGTTTCTGTTGTGCCGCGTTTCCCGCCACAACGGCCAAGGCGTGTGCGCCAAAGTTTTCGGCGCCAAATGGTGTAACATCTTGCTTGTTGTCCACCACCGGCTGCTCACCAGGGGCAGCGCGTCTTCACGGATTTTTATCTCTGTCAATCGGACAACTTTTTCGCGAACACAACGAGAACGTGAGTTATTTATTTATTTACTCTATCAATAATCGCTGTTCGATATTTATCGGCAGTGCCGTTTTATTATCTGAGCATCGCGGAATGGTTATCGGATCGATCCACGCGTTGATCGACCAACTTTTGCGTGGCTCGATCGACGATTTTTCCTTCCCGCAATATTTCGTCTCGTCTACCTTGCGCATTTAAAAAAAAAATCATTTTATTGAGAAATAACGATATTAATCGTAGAAAGAAAAAAAAAAGTAAACAATAAAAATTTCAGCAATCAACAATTTTGCATTTTGCATTATTTTCATTTTGGGTGTGTTTTTTTTTTTTTTTTTTTTTTTTTTTTTAATATTACTTTATTTACAATTTGGGGATTTTGCAGTGAACGGGAGTTTTTGGAAGGTTTGTAATATTTTTTTTCTTTGTTCACAGACAGAGGTGTATACACGGCTGAACTATGCTCAGCGTCTCGACGGCCGCCGTCCATCGGGCGATAAGGCCGAAGACCCCTGAGTCGAGTCCCAGTCCTCCGTCTCTGGGTATGGCAAAAAGTTTCTATCTGTCGGATGCTTTTCTGTAGCGAGAAACTCGCCGATGCACGCTTTGTGAATTTTTTTTTTGTGAAAAAGCTCGGCAAAGATCATTCGTTGTCCGTCAAATTTAATGCCCAATTTTTCGAATCGTGAAACCAGATTCTTTTCTCAGTTAAAAAATTGTGTTAAAATAATTTCTCTTTGTAACATGGTGGCCGTGGTCAGGAAAAACCGGGAAAACTCAGGGAAAAAAATGTTGGTCAGGGGAAAGTCAGGGAATTTCAAAATTGGTCAGGGAAAATGTTAATTCCTTAACCAATTCCCGAACCTTCTATAAATAAATAAAAAGTACATAAAAGGGAGTCTTAAAAAAAAAAATTAGGAACATTTGAAAAAAAAATAGAAAAAAATAAAAAAAATAGAATTGAAAATGAATATACTAATTAGGCATTTTCATTTGCATCGTTAATTTTTTTTAATAGAAGTCGTTAGAAGTTTGGTCAGTGAAAAATTTTAATTGGTCAGTGAAAAGTCAGGAAATTTATTCCCAGGGAAAAAAACGGCCACTATGTATAATGTTAGGAAGTTTGGATTGCGAAAGAACGTTGTTCCTACCAAGTTAACTAAAGTTGCCCAAAATTTAGTTTGGTAAACTAAATTTAGCAAATTATGTGAATAAATTTTGTTTCGATGTAAATGCTCAAAAAATGATGAAAATGGTGAAAAGTTGTGAAAAGTAAATAAAAAATGTACCCAGAAAAAATATATTTCCTAATTAATATTATCTAAAATTTACTTTAGTTACATCAGTTACAGTTAACAATTATTTAATTCACTACTACATTATCAGTGGTGCTGAAGGTTCCTAAAAATCCATAGACCGAGTCCAATCACGTGCTAAATCCATTTTTCCTTTACTTTTTTTTTACTTTAATTCAATCATTGTGACCGAAGAATTTACGAAATTACTCCATTTACGATTATTCTCTCGTCAGCGGATAATTATAATTTACACTAAAATCATCAATAATTGTTCTGTAGAGAAAATTATATATCGATAACAACAAAAGAGCTACGACCCGCCAACAGCAATAGTAATAACGATGATAATAACAATAATAACAATTATTATTTCATTCATTCATTTAATTTCTTTCATTTACGATTAATTGATTAAGTACAAACTATCACATACATTGTAATGTATTCAATTTTTGTCCGCAAAAGATTATTATTATAAACAATAATTATTCTAAATTATCATTAATATTTATTATATAAGTCGAAAACGCGAGGACACAACGAAATTTTAAAATCTCACTAGAAACCATGTCATTGTGCCAAATGAATGCCCAAAATATATCGAAGATTCTTTTTGTGTCCTCAACTCGCAGGTCGTAAGGAGAGGCAGTCATGGAACTGCAAGTACACCGTATACTCGAAGCGTCATTGCAGGCAGAGCGCAGCGAGGAAGAAGATAATACCGAGCGGCCGGGAGGATGCAACGATCGGAATCGACGTTCACTGCCAGACCGTTCGTTTCGAGCAGTCCACGCTCGAGTCGGCCCACGTCGAGAGGGCCGACGAGGCACTTCCCGACACCACCGAAGAGACCGACCCCGAAACGTCGGCCCAGCGACTGAAGAGAATTTCGCAACAGCCTCTCGAAGAGCCGCAGCGAGCGGACGAGAAACCCAGGCCAACCAAGCCGATTCCCTTCGTGAAGAGTTCGCAGATGCAGCGTAACAAATTCTTCAGAACCCGGGAGGATAGTATCGACGAAATCGAGGAGAACGGCTCGAACATGGACAAATCGGCGGATACCGATGAGCGTCTGAAATACGAAGAAGCGGAGAAAACCGAGAAATCGAAAGAGATCGCAGCGTCGGAGACGAAACTCGAAGACGACGATATGGAGAGTATCTTCGACCAGGTGAAACCAAAGGCCGATGAAATCTCCGAGGATCGTAGGGCGGACGAGAAAAACGATAATGTTCAATCCGCGGTGAAAAACAGGGCCACTCCATCCGGGCTCTCCGACAGAATGTCGAGGGCTAAAGATTTGCTGAAGGAGCCGGCAACATCCGTCGATCGGAGCACGGAGGAATTTTCGAACGACGGTATTCCGGGCATACCGGGCGACGACGCGAAAACCGATGTCAACTGTTATCTACCATTGATGAAAGAAAATGGATGGGACTCTGACGTCGAGATATCGATGATGTCGAATCTTCGCGAGGACACCGGCACGATGGGCGGTCAGGAAAGGCTGAACAATCGTCACTTCATGGACGAAGCGGAAGCGAACGAGGACAATCTGCCGTACTACATGATCGGCTTTCCGAATCCTCTCGGTGAAAATCGATGCTGGCTGAACGCCACTCTTCACGCAATGTTTGCGCTTCCTCTGATCGATCATCTCGAGGGTCTCGGACCCGAGGCGCTCCGGAGTGTCTCCGAGCTGACGAAAACTTTCATGGCTCTGCGATTGTTCTGGAGCAAGGGAACAGACTTGAAACCGAGAACTTATCAGACGATTAAGTAAGTTTGTTCTTTCGCTACGAACGTCTGAATTACCGCGGTCGGTAATGAACAATGTAATTGATTTTTTTTTTTTTTTTTTTTTTTTCTAATATGGTGCTGATCATCTACGACCGAAGTCAAATTCTTATATGAGGTTCAATCTATAACCGCTTCAGGAGAGAAGTTGCTTCTAATCTTCGATGGCTTGACACTGATTAAAGAAAATAAAAATTACAGTTTTTATTACTTAAAGTCTGTCACGTCGCCTTAAGGGGAAGTGAAATATCGCGTCCTGCAATGAACTTTTCTCAAGGGTGCTAATTTTTTTTTTTTAGGAAAAAGCAAATTCGAGCCCGAATTCATTTTTTGTTTCTCAAAAAAATTACCACCATTGAATAAAGTTAATTTGAAAATTGCAACTATCTCTTTCGCAGGCACCGCTATTTCACTTCACCTCAAGTATGAAAAGGCGCGGTAGTCTCTGGACGGCAATTACTTGTAAAATGTTCTTTTTTTTTAAGAGACTATTGTATACGCATACTCCAATATGCCGGACGTGAAGTCTTTCTATCGATGATTCTTAAAAACTAAGCATCGGAATTTCGATGACACTTTTATGATATTATTCGAACACAGGTAATCGAATGCGTTTGGTTACCAATTTTTTTTTTTTTTTTTTTTTATGGGTCGAAGCTTCGAAAAATATTGATCAGAGAAAATTCGCAAGTGGTCTAAGAGGGGTTGTACATTAAAAAAATTAACACCTGATTCAACAAGACCGAAATAATCTAAATGTAAGGCTGAAAATTAAATTTACACATTGCTTTCTCATTATTTTAATATTTCAGTAAATTCCTCCGATCAATCACGTTAATAAACTTTTCACCGTTAAGAAAATATGTTGAAAGACGAAAAACTACTAGTAAACAATATGCAAATTAAATTTGCATCTAATAAAAAATAAAAAAAATATCGCTACGCACAAACATTATTGAACCGATATTCGTTTCGACAGAACTTTGAAGGAGAGCCTGGGAATTCTGGACGAGTCTTATCCGTCGCAGCGTCAGCAGGACGTCTCGGAGTTTCTTACGATGTTCCTGAACTACCTGAAGACCGATTTCGAGAAGCTCGCAGCTCGAAAAGTCGCTTCGGCGAATCAATTGGCGAACAATTCCGAGGAGGTGGAAAATATACCGGAAAATATTCAGGACAGCCGTGCGGTGCCTCGTTCGCCTCAAACGCCCACAAAGCGTCCTCCACTGGCGGATATATCGCCGCGCAAGAGAAAGTTCGCCGAGACCGGCTCGGACTCGGGCGGCGAGTACAGCCCGAAGGCGCGAAAGATAACTTACAGCGTGCAGGATCTGCTGAGCCCGCGCGTCAACAGGCTCTCGAAGCCGACCGATCCGTCGTACAAGGTCCACACACCTCCCCACCATCCCGGAACCGGAATACAACGGTCCAAAGAGAACATAGATTTTTGCAAAAATCCGATAGATCGTTACTTCCTGCTTCACATGATGGAGCATTACAACTGCGAGTCGTGCGCTAAGCATCGCCAGAGAAAAGTCGATAATCTCATGCTCTACGTCGATCTTCCGCCTGGCAGCGAGAACCAGACGGTTTCGCTTCAAGAGGCCGTCAAGAAGATCCTCGAACCCGAGGAGAGAGATCTCACGTGCAGCAGGTGCAAGCACGACAAGCACAAAGTCTACACCACTTTCAGAGCCTGCCCGAGGATCCTCATGGTGCACGTCAATCGGTACGGAATGTGCGACGACGGGTCCGTAGGTAAATTCAACACGCCGGTTGAAATACCCGAGACCCTGGAGTTGGATCTCGGCGCGTCGTGAGTTTTTTTTTTTTTTTTGTTTATAATTTTCTTTATTACTATAAAAAAAATTCTTTTCATTTTAGTTCTTTAGTTTCTTCAATATTAATTTGCTACTTATCCCACTTCGATTACAAATAATAATTGTAGTGCGCTATTTACTTCTGACTGCCCCGAAAAATATCCTTCGGAACCGTAATTTTTTTATTCCATTCAATTGCAGAGACGTCGAAAGCGGAAATGGAACGAAGGAAACTTTCGAGCCGGTGTGCGTGATAGCTCATGTGGGCAGTGCGATGGACTGCGGCCACTACACGAGCTACGTGAGGCACGATGAGAACTGGTATCACTACAATGATTTGTCGGTAACGCCGATGTCGAGATTCGAAGCCCTCGCCGCGGCTCAGACTACTGCGTACGTTGTATTTTTCGTTAGTTCGAACCTCTAATAATTTTACACGACTGATCAGTGAATCGAGGACGACGAACTTCGAGAGTATGGAATCATCGAGGAAGAGATATCTCTTTCCGCAAAAAAAAAAAAAAAAAAAAAAAAAAACTAAAAAAACATACTCAACGAACTCCTTCACAGCGTGTTCAGGCACAAATACTTTTGAAAAGCTGTACAGTTTTTTTAAAATTACTACTACGATATATTAGTCACGTACCTATTTGCACGAGTTCAGGCTCTCGCTGTTTTTCTTTTTTTCATGTTAACGTTCTTGACGAAATATTATCAACCGGACAATAACGACTCTGAAAAAGCGAAGAGCACTTTCTTTTTTTCAGAGGCGTTTCGCGACGTTTTGTTCAAATCATTTTCATTGCGATTGCCCGCGTGGGAATTCCAACGGACTTCCGCACACGGACAAATGCTCCCATTCATTACTCATTTTTCAAAGCAATTCGAAGAATTAGCGACTTATTTAAAAATTTAAAAAAACGTGAGTTGCCAAATAACTATTTCTTTTCGAGCTGGTTATCGACTGCAACGATTATCTGCGCCTCGAAAGGGTCGAACCACAAATACAGAAAATTCGATCAATTCGAGCCGCACGTATCGGTGCCTCAGTGCATTGTGCACGATCATTAATAAATATTTTAATTTATGAACGCACTTAATTTCAATTATCTATAAAAACGGGGCATGTAGCGGGTTCGAAAAACAATTCGGGACATATAAATTGTCGGACTAAATAATTAACATTACACTATTTGTTAAATTACAGATTTATATTAGAATTGCGTTATCGAAAATGGTAATTTATTCATAAGTCGAATTATTGCAAAAATGTTCTTTGATTTCTTTATTTTATATAATTTTTTTTGGCGATAAGAACAAACTAGGTAGATAAACGAGAAAGAGCAGAGTTTCAAATTGAATGTGGAGTATTGTTAAATATCATAAAATTTACATTACCAATCCCACTTTTTAAAAAGCCATTTTCACATGCTTAAATCCATCCATTTAGGAGATATATTTTATTGTAACTCATATATCTTGGGAGGGACAAGTCTGCTAAAAAAGCGTGAATATAAAAAAGTAACGTCATTACATGAACTATTTAATACACTAATATGTGTTATATTTTTATTCATAACCCAAAGGTTATTTTCTCGCGGTGCGGCATCTTAAGGGGATGCTGAACCTTCCTATTTTACCGACCGAAATAGGCGATGTCTTAGTTTTCACTATTCGTCGTTACTATGCGACGGGTATGCTTCAAATGTTATTCGCTATGTGCGTGACTTACACAGAGCTTCCAGTTGAGCGTGTATTGCCGTGTACAAGCATTCTATCAGCGCCGTCTACCGGCCAGCTCCGACCCAACTTGCACACCCAGCTCTTTGGATGTATACGCAATACACACTCGTCCGGTGAGCTTGTGTAGGTCGTGCACATAGTGAATAGGACTCTATTAATAACATAAACGTTTCGGCGTGCACTCGAATTTTGATCGAAATCTTCCGAGAAATAAAGAAAATCTAACATTACAAATTGTTGCGTAAATCAACATAGCCGCTGAAATGTCAACAGCTGTTTTGGAGGATATAAAAAAATTCTAGATCTCGCATACACGTCAAAAGAGCATGCATACCGATTCTTTGAAGTTCTCCGAATATACCAAAACCATCGGAAAGTTGCTCACACAAAAGATAATCATGCATAGTGTGTGCTGCGTTCATTTAGTCTACCTGAGTCTACCGACTTCTGACTCGTGATCAGAGCCGACGACAACGGCATGAATGTAGTGTAGGGCACGATGCAAAGCCACCTGGGCCTAGATCCCCGTTACATCTTTCGATAATGGATACGCTTATGCTACGATAAAGTTACGCTAACGGTAACCTTACGGCAACGCAAATGTCAATCCGATGCCAGTGACAGGCTAAAGAAAAAACATTTTGCTCGTTCACGCTTCGCAAGCAACTCCGAAATGTATCTTCTTTATTAGTCTATCAGTGACATCGGATTGACATTCGCGTTGCCGTAAGGTTACCGTTAGCGTAACGTTATCGTCGCAAAAGCGTATCCTTAGCGAAAGCTGTGACGGGGATCTAGGCCCTGGGCGTCAACTGTGACACTACGTTCAAGCACATTCGCCGACTATAATATTCGGTTTTCTTAAGTCTGTGCATGAGTTGACGCATATGCGTAGCTTATTAACGAAGCTAAGTCGGAACTGAAAAATTGTTTAGTTCCGTCGGTAAAACAGGTATAGCAGGTTAAAAAAGAAAAAAGAATAGCCCTAGCATCCCCTTAAGAGCATGTGAAACACGTTCTCAGCATGTCTCTCTCGTTCCGCCGAGAGCCACACTGATGTAATTTTTGCCGCACTCCATAGTGTGTCACATGCTCTTAAGGGGATGCTGGACCTTCCTGTTTTGTTGTAATTCACCTTAACAAGATCGAGATTGCGCATGCCCCGCCCATACTAACTGTACGCAGTTCTCAGCGTCGCAGCCAGTGCCGTGTCATGTACCGTGGGCCCCCCCGACACCCTGATAACTGACATCTGTTGTAAGCAGTATTAGGGAACGAAATATTTTGCTACATGCGTTCTTAATAAAACATAACACATATTAAATTTAACGTACTTCGAAGTGGTTTTTAATTTACTTAAATAATCTTTATTCGAAGTGACGGATCCTACGAACAAATGCAACGTTTTTAATATCACTTTCTATCAATAAGTTTCACATAAAAAAAAAGCTGATAATCTTAAATTCAAATTGGCTTTCATAAAAGCTACAAAGTCCGCAATTTGTGTAGCGGTGTGAAGGATTCTTATAATACTATTATGCTGTTTCCATAATCGCAAAAGAGCAACCTGTCACCAGCCCATTGCTTTGCATGTAGCTAGGTCGCGAATTTTGTTAAGAACTATTAAATCATTTGTTGTACTCTCAGGCTGCATCTCAAACCACGCGTACGCGGCGTTGAGACCGGCGGCAGCATCTTGTACTGTCGGTAATATCGTAAGAGGGTCGATCTCGAACCCTTCAATTTTTATCTCTTCCTTGATATTTACGTCGTTCTGATTTTCATCCACCTTATTTCGTATAATAAAATCGACTATCTGATCGTCGTCAAGCTGTTCCGAAGTTTCGATAGTGTCGTCTTCGTGGATCCATGTATTTATTTCAGATTCCGATGCAGAAATGCCGGGAATCGCGTTGAGTGTTGCCTGCAGGGCTGCATCGGTAATCTCGGGAGCGACCGCTTCGATAGGCGTATCGACCATTATCAAATTATTCCATGCCTGCCGAAGCCCGGAGACCGTTACCTCTTCCCAGGCGTTTGCAATCATCTCGCAGCAGTCCTTCAGAGATATAGCTGCCATAAAGTGCACCACCGGCGCCTTGTCGTCGCTTAGAAGAAGGCGACGAGCAAGCGATCGTTTGTAAATTCTTTTTGTCGTGTCGATTACCCCCTGGTCCATTGGTTGTAGAAGCGGAGTAACGTTTGGAGGAAGGTACAAGACTTGAATGTTTTCATCTATAGTGTTTAGTTCGTCAGTGCTGGGATGCGACGGTGCATTGTCGAGTAGCAGGAGAACTTTTTCATTTCGACCGGTTTGCAGTTGTTTTTGTTTCACAGCAGGAATGAAACATTCAATGTACCTAAAAAAAATTATAAATAATTTTTGTCCATTCCGGATCGAATTCAGAGTCATGTAAATAATTATGTACGCATATTCGAAGCTCACCATTCCATGAACAAGAAGCGGTTCATCAACGCTTGGGTTTGGCCCTTGTACATAACTGGCAATCTAACGACACCATTAAAGCATCTTGGCTGCTTGGATTTTCCAACTACGAGTGCTGGAATTCGATGAGTTCCCGTTGCGTTCGAACAAAACATGACGGTGACTCTTTCCTCATTAGTTTCCCAACCTGGATCTTCATTCTCGTCGTCCGGACACAGAGTTTTGCATGGCAAAGAGTGCCAGTTCAATCCTGTTTCATCTGCGTTATACAGATTTTCAAGCGTATATCCATTCTCGGAGATATATTTTTTGAAATTGTCCTTGAACGTCTGTGCTGCTTCGGGATTACTGGAGAGTTTTTCGCCCTTAAGCAAGGGCTGCTTCATTCCATGACGTTTCTTAAATTTTTCCAGCCATCCGTGGCTCGCCTGTAAAGACGATTCATACAATTAATTGAGAGCGCAGAATCGAATCCGATTCCACACTTCTTCGCATTGAATTTCTTTCAGAGCGCAGAGTTGAAGTTCCATAAAAGAGGTTTTAGCAGTCGGAGTGCTTCGCACACATTGTAAATCGAAAATTGAATATTGTAAATGATTAATAATAATTGTAAATCGAAACACTTTTTTTCAAGTAATTATTACATACCTTGAAATTCGTTGGGCCGTTGAGCTTCTCATTGAAAATTAAAGCTTTAGCACAGAGCCTAGGACCACTGATAGGGTCTCCTAATTGCCGTTTCTGATTCAACCACATCAGCAATGCATTCTCTACGTCAGGAAAGCTTGTTGTCTTTAGTGATTTTTTTCTGCATAGAGATTTCGCATCTTCTGAGAGCGCGAGGTCTCGGAGTTGCGACTTCGTTTTTCGGATTCGCGAAATCCCTGATGGGGTTATAGCGTGCTCCTTTGCTAACTCCGCGACGGCTTTTCCTTCGTCCAATTGATCGCTGATTTTTAATCGATCGTAATTCGACAATCGACGTTTTGTCGGTAACATTGCGGTATTTTATTTTCTCCTTTGGAGGTTACGTTTCTCGCGAATGAAGCGCCCGAATAAAAATATCACTTTAACTTGCGGCACTGCCTGGGGTGGTGTGGGCCACTCCATATTTCCTCTCGACGGGCCGCGCCGATCGATATTCGCTCCGTGGTGGGGACTGTTGAGGAAATCGAGGGCGCAAAAAATGGGTGACAGACACAAACAGACAGTTCGACGAAGTCGAAACGTGTATCATGACCAACCTCATCATATCGAAAGTCTCTAGCGTAGTTTACGTCCGAAATCTTTATAACTAAATATCAAAGATATCCACGGTAGAATAAAATTTCCGTATAGATTCCCTATAGGTTTGCATACTCTAGTAAAAAAAAAAGTTTAATCGCACAATGATTGCTGTGATTAAATATAAAAATCCCGATGGATATACGCATCGCACTCACTACCTACGAACATTTAAGTGAGGGAGTTTATTTATCTGGTCGTGCTGGCTCTCGAGACATTAGCGTGAATCCTGGATAAACCTCTCCGGAAAACTCAGTCATCAATTGAGCTGCGCGGGCTTGTGGCATCCGCCGAATGACGGGGTAAAGTTGGTTTTCATCCACCTGATGTTCTTGTTTCCTACCTGAGTATTATTTTTTCGGGTCTTTTTTCGAGGGGTTTTACGTTTACGTTTTTTTAAATATCCGTATATGTCAAAAAATATTGCTCACTCAAAAAATTCGAAGGAACATTACCTTTTTTATTTTTCATCGACTTTCGAATGACGTTAGAGTCATAATTTTCCCGATACGTGAAAGTCCATGTTTCGTGGAAAAAATTCTTTTATAATTTGTTTGTACTAAAAACACACCTTCGTTTCAGGTCCCAATTTTACAGGATACTTGGCAGTGTATGAAGATTCTGAGAAAAAAATCCCCAAGTGGTACCTGCGATTCTACGTACTAAAGACATCTAAAAATAAAACTTTAATTTATATAGCAGAGGGCAAACAAGGGAAACACATCAAACAAACTTTATTGAAAGAAACTCTATTTCAAAACAAGTTTCCCAACGATGTGAATCAAATTTACCGACTACGGGCAAACCCCTTTCGTTTACCTAAATAATAGTCGAGATTAATACGAATCTATATAAATAAAAAATTTGTTTGTTTATTTTTTTAGTACGTAAGAATCGCAGGTACCACTTTGGGATTTTTTTTTTTTAGAATCTTGATACAATGCTAAATATCGTGGACAATTGGAACAAGAATCGAAGATGTGTTTTTAGTAGAAAAAAATTATTTTAACTTTTTTTTAAAGAAAAATGGACTTTCCCGTATCGGAAAAATTATGACTCTGACGTCATTAGAAAGTTGATGAAAAATAAAAAAGTTAATGTTCCTACGAATTTTTTGAGTGACCAATATTTTATGAGATATACTGATATTTAAAAAAAAAAACGTAAATCCTGCAGGGTGCACTTTAAAAATCTAAAAAAAATCACAGAAGCCTCTCTCAAATAGTACTTCAAACTGGAAATTTTTTAAAAACATCTGAGAGGTCGACCGAAAAAAGTGGCCCAGTTGATAAAGAATGCCTCATATTTCAGAAATATTTCGGAATATTTGAAAGATAAAAAATTTTCATTTTCTGAAATGTTTTCAAAATATTTCGTGCTATATGGACACAATGAATGTATTTCAGCAAAATTATCGTGACGATATGAATGAGGATGTTCAACCGCTCTGTGTTTCCTAAAAAAAAGCCCGCGTACTCGGTACGCGTCCGGGCGACCGGCATAGCTTCGAAATAAGATCTGCACGAACGCGAATTGCCTCGCAATCGCCCACTGCCATTGTACCGCCTATCGCTTGGACTATCGCGAAAGTAGTTCCCGTTTATCGGCAACGAGCGACAAAAAAAAAAAAAAAAAAAAAAAAACAAAACAAAACCTCGGAGAGAACAATATCGGGCATATCGTCTCTTGCGTAAACACAATAATTCGCTTATAACCTTGCGTGTCAAGCTCACGAGCATTGTGCTGTTCAGTCATTATTATTATATTGCCGAGCTCTGAACTCCATAGTGAAGTGGCGTCTTCCAGCGTGAACCACGAAGTCCGAAACATCAAAGGCAGTGAAAAAAAAAGAAACACCACTATTTAAAGACTTAAGTTTTTCACTGTTAAGTCGTCGATCTCTTCCTCATCGTGTTCCGGTCATGAATACCCCCGAAATGGTCAGGAATGTCGCCCTGTGCAGAAGATACGGAGTCCCATCGATATTCGCTTATTTCCAACAACTTGTAATGAACGACGATGGTGCAAGTAAGACAATACTGCCGGTGGCGATGGGCTTGACCTCGGAGGATGATCACACCTCTGACATTCCGGCGTGGGTGACTCTTCGGGCTACCGGGTTCATAGCCCGAAGAATCGCTGACGACTGGGCCAAAGTGAATTTGAACGTAGAGGGCGAAAGAAGGTCCGACGAGAATCGACGTGAAGGACGTTTCTTCGGCGAGTATACCGCCCTTCACTGTGCTTACCGATTTGATAACGTGACAAACGCCCAAAACGCAATCGTCGACATCCTTCGCAGGACCGAACCGTCGGGCCACGAGTTTCTCGAGTACGTGAACGCACTTCTTCGGCGTTGCGCCCGAGTCCGCAAAATGGCCGTCTATCCTGCAAAAGAAGCGAAGCTTTACATCCCCGATCTGCAAGAAGATGGATCGGTATCGGCCCAAACGTTCATCTTTTACAAAGGATTTGGTCATTGCGTGAACTACGATGTTTTCTCGTCGAGGGAGACTCGAGATACATGGCTCGCCCTTCGCGATCTTCACATCGCCTGGGTCGATCTCTCCAAGGTCGATGTGACCTTGGTCGACGATTTCCCGTCGCGTTGGGCCAGTTCGCCAGTTTCGTCGATCTTGGGATTCTACGACGGTCTGGGCGATGTCCTGTTCAGCGAGATGAAAAGTAAGATGGCCGCGTGCCTGATCGTCTACATCTACGTCATTTGCTTCCGCACAAACGCGGACGACGGTTGGATCGACCGTTACAAGCGCCGTTTCGAACACGCCGATTTGATTATTCGTTTTGATGGTTACGACTTGACCTGTGTAGCTAAGGCCTATTGGAACATGTACAACTGCAGGAAACACACGACAGAACAGACGAAGAAAATTTTGGCCATGTGCTGGTCGCAAATATCGAACCTCGCGCCCCCATATTGGCTGCTAGAAGACGCGGCTGGACCGGAGATCGAAGGGGCTTTCGGCTTTGCCGAATTTTGCAGCGCGATGCCGTTCACCGATTTGGAGATGTTATGCAAACCCGATCGCATCTCTTCGGTTCAATTCAATTGTCTCGCTAACGTCGCGAAGGACCTGATTCGCGACAGATACGTGGGTTTCAAGGCGCCAAGTATGAGGCCTCAAAGAAATTATTATCTAAGTACATTAACATTTGAGGCGAGCCCGAATCCTCTCGATGGAGTTAAGGACTATCCTGATTTGGCTTATCTTGGGATGTACATAAAGAAGAAGTACCTGGACGGCGAAAGGTGCGATAATTTTCGGCCTGACCGCCACGCTGAGAGTGCCACGTCGATGTTGCAACTATTTGCTGAGAATCTTAAAAAAAGGAACGACTTCATGTCCGTCCCGCCGCCAAGCAACGAGGACTTGCTCCTGGCGTCTCGGGACAACTGGTCGAAGGAAGCGCAAAGTCTTCCTCCCAATGCGAGATACGTTACTAAGCGGGAGATAGTGGAGACGACATTGAAATCGTACTCTGAGCGCATGAAGGCTTTCCACGTAATCATGGCGGCCCTCCTCGCCAGCAGGACCCAGCCACTGTTTAAGACAATTCCTATGGCTGCCGGTATACCGCGCTTCGAGAAGACTGTATTTTCCCGAGAACTCGTCGATGCTTTCGCTCTATGGAACATCACGATTCCTCACGCGTGGATGGTACGATGCGAAACTACCGCACACAGCGTTCCTGTCCTACCTCCCAGGATGGCTTACTGTTGCAGGTGTGGGCTTTTTTAATATTCTCGGTCGGAAAAATCAATATCGAAATAAATTTTCGTCTCATTGATTGGAAAATAGTTTATTTGAATGTAGTCCGTTTGAAAATAGTTTATTTGAATATAGTCCATTCGAAAAGAATGATTTTGTCTTTGACGATGGAGCAGTATTTGTGAGACAGTAACTTGTTCTTTTGTTTTTATATACTGGAAGCTATTTTTGTCATGACATTTTTATTTCGGGATAATACTGTTGGGGTACTTAAAATAGTTTAAATAATTGCAAACCTTGTTTTAAGCTGGGGTCCGAATGATCATAGAAAATTACTGGAAGATACAAACTCATTTTCTAAATCCTTGATGTTAATATGAGAAGACCCGATTTTCTCTATTAATGACAAGTGGATCTGACTTTTCGTTTTTACATTGAATAATGTTTTTACATATTTTTTCAACGAACCTGATACTTCAATCATATGACATACGAATCATATCACAATTGATATCGCAATATCGTAATGACCTGAACAATTTTGAGAAGTAACCGCCTATTAATATTTTCATTCAACCAATTCGACCGTTTCGTCCGTTATGTGTTTTTTTTTTAATGCAAATATTTCGTGAGAGTAATTTTTTCGGCTATTTTATGTTTTGATTGTAATTTGCAAGTAAGTAATTTCCATCTTGCGTTACAGTGAGTCTACAGCCAAGAACCTTCCTGCAGATCCGGCGCAACCCGGCGCTCGCCACGATGTCGTCGCTGACATCAATAACGAAAACAGCAATGAGTAATCCGAGATTTATCTCCATCGTCGCGGCGCAACCCTGCACGATGGGTATCGCTACGGAAAATAGGTTAAAATGAATAAAACCAGCATCGAAATACAATATTTTATTAGCATAGACTAAATATAAACAAACATGAAACATCTATAAAATACATTTATTTGCAGAAAGGAAGTTAAGCCTTTTAAACAAGGTTTTTAATCACAAATGAAACCTATCGATAAGATATCACTTATATTATTGAATAAAAAATTGACCCATCGACGGATTAAGTAAAATTTATAATAAAAACCATTTACTAAACAAATTTTTTTGTCGATTTCCAATTTCAGTCAACTGTACAAATATTTCTTCACCGACTCCGCGTCAGCTGTCGCCCTCTTGCGAGAACCTGCGCGCCACCTGTGCAGCTTCGCTTGCACTTATCAAGTTCTTGAGGTCGTCGTTACTCGCGTAACAACAAATTTCCATAGTCAAAACGTCTGGCAACTTGTGATGGATCAACTCGTCGAGAGAATCAGCTGCTCGATCCAACAGACCTTTTCTTCTTTGGCCTCGTCTTAAATTAGTATCTATCCAACCAGAATAAATTGGAAATTTTCGTTTGTAACAATCGGCCTTTAGTGCTTGTACATTTTCCATTCTCGCGTATGTCGCCAATTTGTTTCTATCCTCCGTCAAAATATGATGAAAAGTAACGTTTCTACAAATTTCTTCCCTCCTCATTCTTTCGATCTCTTCATCGCAATCATCGCGAAGATGACTCGAATCGCCGCCATCGATGATCATTCGCAAATTCATTTCGCTGACATGACGATTTGACGCCTGCATCTTAATGACGTGAAGTTTGAAGAGTTTTGCAAACATGTTCGTGTGTTTAGAACACAGTCGATAAAGTGGAGTCCGACCGCCGTTGCAGGTTCCATTTATGTCGGAGCCATGCTCGAGAAGTGTCTTAACGGCGTTTGCGCAAGCGCGTTGAGCGGACATGTGAAGCGCCGTTTCGCCATTTGTACTCTTAGCGTCAATGTCAGCACCGTAATTTAGCAATGTTTCAACGGTTTTTTCACGATCGTAAATACTCGCAAGATGAAGCACCGTTTCGTCTCGAGGACTCGTTGATCCGGCCGTTTTAGCGTCATAATCCCAGACAGCTTCGACGGACCAAGGCGATAGACCAGAAGCATCGAGTAATTCTTTAACAATTTCTAGGCTACCTTCGCGAATCGCAGAAATTAAACGATCGTTTATCGTCTTTCTCGATTCGTTGTCGGCTATCGCCATCTGAATACCTATATCGGTTGGCTTGGCTGTTTAGTATTCAGTTGGTTCGTGATTTGATTATCCGCAAGAAACGAAGAGATACGAAAGCTTCAACAAGATGGCGCCCGGAATTGAAGTCTGCTCATAGCTTCACCCGAGAAAATCTAAAAAGAAGAAAACGCGGTGGATTGTAGAATAATCATAGTAGTATATTTCCTTCGTCGATTAAACTGTAACACCTGATTTAAAAAAATAGTCTCAGGAGGTACAGTGGGTCGCGCCCCATCTCTTTACGCCAATTTTTTTTAACATGTAAACGAATTTTGTTGACATTAAGTAACCGTATTTTTTTTTACGATTCCCTACCTAGATAGACAAGCGCCATGAAAAGTAGCAATATTGGCGCGATATTTGGTACATGTGCGGCAAATGTCGCAATTATTGCGCCGACTGCTACTTTTCGTGTCGCTTTTCTATCAGGGTAGTAGATGAGCAAATGTAATAAAAGAAGACAACCGTGATTTTTCATTTGCACAATTACTGTGTGTTAACAAATTGTCCAGATTTGCTAGTCTTTTTAATCATTTTCTACTAAACCGTTGTCAATATAAAAACGGCATTTTAGAAACTTCTAAGATTCTAACGTGTCGTTTTTCATACTTCAAGGCGTCATAAATATATTTATGACGCCTTGAAGTATTTTATAGAATTATTTCAGATCGCCACGTTATTTTTTGGTATAATCAATTAATGAGTTTTGAAAATTATGGCCTCTGATTTAAATTCCATAATTGATTATAGAAAAAAAAAAAAACAGGAAAAATCATGCATAGCTCAAAAAGCAGTAGATACACATTGTTTTGCAAATCTTTATAATTATTATCATATTATTAACGCTTACTTCAATTGTTTTTCCTTGCGTTCGATGGCGATGTTTCCTTTTCTTCTTGAGGCGTCGGAGGTTGATGCGATCGCGATCGCGCTCTTGCACAGACTGCTGGAGAAAGAATTTTTCGAACAGGTCTGGGACTCAAATTTGCCAAAGCGACCTCTGCTGGAGTGCGTAGAAATTGATGATCTCGACTTTAAAGTAAACCTTTATTAGGCACTCGCCAGGCCGCCTATAATCATACCAAAATGTAACAGAGTTGGGGTAACCCATTACTCTGGAAAAACCGGACGGTAGGCATTTTCCTGGCATTCAAGGCTTAACCCACTTTTTAATAGCATGGACTTATAAATCTAGAATCGTCCACTTGGTGAAAACTTAATCATGGATTCGTCATCACAATTAACGTCGATGAACCATGCAATTGTTTGTTTCTTGAACGATCGTTTAGCTTGAGGAAGTTATATGAAATCTTTTTCGTTTTCATCTCCTACTTTACTTTCTTATTCGTCTGCAGCTCTTCCTTTGAATTCTTCTTCTACATCCCCTTCGTTTTATTCCTTTATGGCTCATTAGCGAGGCTACTTATAAAAATACAAAATAGAAACTGAAATTTTACATTTTTCCCCCAATCTTTGCAAAGGTTGTATGTTGTCTTGTTGTACTTTCGAAATTGGTTCCATATATGAAACACTGTACTTAGAATGGTTAAAGAAACAAAATACAATAAAATAGAAGCTATTCAATTATTGCAGAGAAACTTCCTTGGAGAACAGTTAACAGGTTATTAGCACGATATTTTTAAGTCCATAGCTTGAAATTCCTTCCTCACGAAAAGCTTCTTTCTCACTGAAGGAAAATTGTTATATACAACTTATATTTTCCATACCAATTGCAATATCACTCATGACAATGCCACAGGTATATCGCAGACCACAACAATTCTTTTGTAATGCTCGGTCCTCGATCGAGAACCGTTGTATCCTAAAGGGACCCTCCTATTCAAGTAATCTCATTATTCCTTTAATCCTATCAATAAGCACAGTTTATTATGACACGAGTATTATTACTGAGCAACGGTTGCCGACAAAAAGGTGCAAAGTAATTTGCACATGGCTTTTTCATTTATTACAATTTTGGGCATAGCTTTCTTTATGAGAAAGTTCGTTGATCGATGTTTGGCTTCCTAATAGGGGAAGCTATGCACAGAATTGTAATAAATGAGGAACCGAGCCCTTTAGCACACGACCTTTCACGATGATTTTTGCGTCTCTTGTGAAATATGAATTAAAAAAAATCTAAGCTTATAAAGTTTGAACGGTTGAATCGATCCATTACAAATTTAACAGGGAAATATGGGTATATATATATATATATAATAGTTTATTTGTGTCTATTTTTTAGTGAAATATCTTCAAAATTATAAGAGCCAGAGTGCAAAAAGATATTTATCGAAAAATTGAAAATGTCCCAAAATCCAGACCCCAGACCGATTCTCACCAAATGCAATAGTGAAAATGATTTGACTATTGATTGATTGATTGATTTGGTTTATTTCTGTAGAAACTTTCAGACCGATGACTCAAAATTTACGAAAATGGAGCGCGAATACACCTTCGTAAAATTCTAAATCTGATAAAAACTGTACCAATGTTTTAATAATTACGTAAATTGTAATAAACAGAGGCTCAGCTTGCGTGCCAAATTGCGTCAATCCGATTGATGAAGCCACTCTTCAGTTATAGCCCTGTCATACTGAGCGACCGAAAAAGCAACCCATGGCGTCCAGTAAAAAGTCCGTACGAAATTTAAGGACATTCAAGGACATTTTTCAGGACATTTCCAGGTTGTATTGGGACATTTATAAAAAAAAAAAAATGAAAATATGCATATCGCGTGGGGCGTACGAAATATAACATTTAGTTCGATAACCGCTTTCGTTTACGTTGGAATGGGTTCAGAAATCAAAACCACTCACTATGAACGAATGTATATATATATCTCAGCGGAACACATTTTTTTAGGATTGTCACTAAACACACACACACTAAAGAAAAAATTCAAAGGGGCCCCTTGATCACGAATATGCCGTTCATTTTGCTCCAAACCCAATATTTTAGATTTAAATCCCAAAAATGCAATTTCACATTACAGTAAATTATTTTCAGTGCATAAAATCGGAGATACGAATGTCCCACTGCACTTACGCACGAAAAGGCCAGCAAACTCATGTTCAGCGCAAAAAAAATACGTCGGAATACGTCGCAGTTAATTTTATAAACGGAAAAAAACGTTTCATACTGACGAAAAATATTTCATCAAAAATTCCAAGGCTACCCCTCTCCAATCCATTTTTCACGTTTTTCAACATCCTCGAACGGCACGATAAAACGATTCTAAAACTTCGCTACTCTAGAAAGGAAGGCGCTTGCTCTTTGCAAAAAGTTTTTTAAATAATAATTTTTATTAATTAAATCGTGATCAAAGTTATGTTCATGAGGGCGAAAAACGTAAGAAAAAATAACTACCACGGTATCTGTACATCATTCCCGATCAAAAATCACCAAAAAGATTTACTTCTGCTCCGAAGAACTTCGTAAAAAGAGCATCTCATTTTCAAGAGTAACAATAGCGTCCACATTATGGACGGAACGGATATCGACTGTCAGCCCAACCATAGTTCAACTGCTCTCCTCACTTCGAAGAACTCTGCATCTACAGCGGTGGTTCGCCATTGTTTTATGTGTCCATCACTAAAGTACAACGGCATCGTGCAGAGAAGCAAACGGCGAGCCCGATTTTTTCCGACAACTATTTACGTTGCGTACGGAACTGCCGCAGTGCCGTTTGCAAGATCACGCATAATACAGGGCGTCATTCGCCGTCGCTGGTGCTACATTGTATAACTCGCTACCCATAAATGTAACGCGTGCAACATCCTTCGGGTTATTCAAAAATGTTGTAATTAATATACGTATGAACGCGGATAGAGAGGGGTCGAGTAATGGGGCAACAGCTGGAGGGACTGCGCTTACATTGACAACCTCATTACTTTGTACAAGCTATAATCCGGTACTGTGTTGTTATTACTGTTCTGTAAAAAACATAAAGCAACTTGTTCATAGGGGACTTGTCCCGGAAACTAATAAATACACAATAGATACAGCGTTGAAGATGCTAAATTCCATTCGGAAGGATTGGCAAGTATGGGCTCGGGACCAAGAAATTAACATTCTTCACGAATACGCCGAGCAGGGATACAAGTTAGCTGTTGTGTTCTCTTGAGTAAAAATCGAATGAGCTTATACTTCCATGTATTTTTTCACGCCAAGTGCAAATCAGATAAAGTGATCTGCGTGACGATGAAGTATTTTTTTTACTCGCTGAACCTGAATCGGCCAGCCGTTTTGCATAAAAGTCTAACAAGACATTGACGTTGAAGAAAGTTGAAAATTGAAGTTTTCATATTGCTTCCTCATAAAAGTTGAAAATTGCAATTATTATATCGCTTTCTCATAAAAGTTGGAAATTGAAATTTTCATATTGCTATCTCATAATGTACCTTTATTCGCGAAACTTCGTCTATGAGGAAGCCAAAAATCCAGACAATACAATCTGAAATATGAAAAAAAAATCTATCGAGAAGCAGACGGTAAGCAAGGTATCCGCATTATCTTCGTCAATCGAAGAAATGTACACCGACAGTTTGGAATCTGTATTCAGCGCCACTTGACACTGCAACTCCACGGTAGGTACAGCAAGCATCTTAAAAAAAAAATTCTCTCCCGAGAATTGGCAATCCTGCGTTTTCTCTCTGCGACCGCGTCAGACATCCGGTTTAGCGGCAAATTCAGACGTACCTACCTAACCTTCGACGTTTTTTTTCTTAAAAACAGACGATTTCTCCAAACCCACCGATCAACGAATGCTCGGCACCAAGTGGAAAAACATTCGCGGAAAGTCTTTCTCCAAAATACCATCGACACGGTAAAAAAGAAAACAGTCCGTACAATCCTCCGAGCCCTCTCACGTAACGAGACTTTCGGATCCGCCAGAGCCCACGGGAAAGCAGGGGCATGGTAACTTCCGGGTGCTGCGCGTCACGCGCTGCGCCCTGGTAGCGATCTAGTCGGACATAAAAATTAACCAGTTGTGTAAAAGAATTTGTAGTGGAAAAGTCGAGACGTAAGTAAACAACGTTCGTGAGAATTGTTTTCACCGAGGTGCGGTGTTTCGACGAGCAAACGGATTAAGGTGACGGACACACCGAGCCACGATGAACGGTTTCACCGGGACATTACGGAAAAAAAAAAAAAAAAAAAAAAAATCGGGAGCTTCCTGCTGAGGTTAAAATCGCCTCCGACCTGCTGTGCAAACCCAACACGAACGATGAAGAGAGAGGAGAGCGAGCGAGCGAGCGCGCTAGAGTGGGCTTCGGGACAGGGAGAGAAAGAGAATTAAAACGAACTAGACGAGCGGAGCTAGTATAGATTGTGTGTGTTTCTACTCCCTCGTAAGTGTGTCTCGTTCTCTCCCCCCCTCCCTACTCCTTCATCGCTCAATCTAAACCCTTTGACGAATACATTTTCTTTCTTCAATCCTTAAAAAAACTCCAACATCCCTAGAAAAGAAAACGAAAAAAAAAATTTGACGAATGTTGTCAAATTTTTCGGGCCCGTGTAAAACTCTTCGAATCCACGAGCGTGAAAATATTTCTACGTAACAATGGAAATATTTTCTATGTAAATTCGCGCAATTGTAAAGGCGAAGAGCTCGCACGAAGGAAACGATTTTCAGTGCTGTCCGTCTCTCCCCGTGTGGGTGCGTGTGCGTGTGCGTGTGTGTTTCGAAACGCATGACCGAGAGAGGGAGGAGAAACGACAAAGTAGCAAGGACCTTTCGCGTGCTACTATGTAGCGAGAAATCGCGAGTGTGTGTTCCGTGTGTCTCTTCCTCCCTGCCTCGGCACAGACGTGCGTCCTCTTTCTCTCGAGAATTTTTTTTTTTTTCCTCTTTCCTACGCCAGAGCGAAATCTAACTATCGAGAGTGCGCGAGTGTAACCGAGAGCGGAGACACGATAGGCTGTATCCTACAAAACTCCGTCTCACTCCCCCGCTCCGGCTCCTCCCTCGCTCTCTCTCTCGCCTTCGCACACGAGCTTCGCGCGTCACATTCCGCGCTCGCGAGGGCGTCCAACCTAACGAGAAATTGACAATTTAGTTTTTTTTTGTTTTTAATCCCTCAGTATCGAAAGTCTGCGAATCAATTAACTTTTTTTTTCTTCGTTTTAACCATTGAGTTTACTCTGTTGAACTTTTTTTTTTTTACGCGAGAAAGACACATTTTTGGGTCGCAATTGAGAAGAGTTTTATTTTTTTTTCGTTTCCTCACGACCGAGCGCGATCGTCGCGCTCGAGTCCTATCTCTCGGCTCTCTGACGTTTCGTGTCGCAGGACGAATCTCGGAACCCTACGCACAACAGCTGTTTCGACAAATTAACGCGTTGACGGCGAGATTTACAGCGGATCGCGAGAGAGGAGAGACGCGGCGGCTCGAGGACACGAGGATTCGCGCTCACGACGAAACGTGACAGTGAATAATTTTTTTTTTTTTTTTTTTTTTTTCGTTGGAGTTATTTCATTTGAAAGATATTTTTCCGTCTCTTTGGTTTCGAGGAACTATTTTTCTTTTTTTCTCCGGAACCGATCGACGAGAGCTCGGCGCGATCGGGCAGATTTTCCGCGTCCTTTGTTCGTCTCGCGTCACGGGGTGACGGTGTGCGTGACAGCTCCTGTCAGAATTCCGCGTTGCACTTTCGCAGCGAGATCGACGACCTATTTTTTTTTTTTTAATTAAATTTTACTCCGTTTTGTCGGACTCGATCGAGAGAGACTCGATGTTTCACGATTAGTTTTGCAATAGTTTGAAATTTTTTTTTTCTTAAGGACGGGAGTTTTCCTTGTTTTTCTCGAGTTTCGGGGATTTCTCGGGCGGAAGAGGGAGATTTTTTTTATTTGTCGATGTTTTGCGGTAAATTGGACGCGATTTTTGTGGGTTATTGTTATTATTTTTTTTAATTGGTTTCATTTCCGACCGACTTAGATTTTGGGGTTATATCGAGGCTCGCAATAAGTTTCACAGTTTCTGGACTGCATACGTAGCCTTTTTGGGACTTCGAGAGTCCGCAAGATTCGCTCGATATCGAATTTGACTCGGCACCACTTTTATTGACGTCCTTTTTTTTTTGCGCCCCTTACGCGTACACGGATATCGTTAAGGAGCGGGGATAGCGATCGGCAACAGCGATTTTTTTCTGCGAAGATCATTGCTCGGATGCGCGATAATAGTTTTGCACTTGCTAAGATGCATCGCGTTGCAAAGATTTGGAAAAAAAATGTTATGATCTAAGCTTTAACGCCAGACGTATCGCATTTGCCGATACGGTCAACAGGCTATCGAAAAAAAATATCTGCAATTTTTAACGAAGAAACATGTGGGATCATTTTGTAACTGAACCGCATCGTATATGATTTTTTTTTTTAAACTATATTGTCATAAAAATGTTGTGTCTGACTATAAATTGAGAAATTGAGTTTTTGGATAATTTTCATTTCTCAAACATCTTGAATTTCTTTTTTTATGGGGAAAGACGTCCGATTTGAAGTGTTCATTTTTTAGTCATTTTATGCTAGACACATTTTTTATGTATACTTACGATAGTATGACATGCGCGAGGAGATAGAACTTTGTTAAATATATATTTATTTATTTAACTATGGGAAGAATTTGCAACTTGAAAGTGTTAATTATTTACTGACACAATTTTTTTTTTTTTGTTATTACAGATTATCAACGAGATAAGCACAACTCGTCGGAGTCGGGAATTGGACAAGGTAAGTAAAGAACTTTTCGTAGTCGAAGACATTTCATGGATAGCCGTTTTAAAATCTGTTGTGCCGAACAAAATTCCAGATCAAAATCCCAGGGAAGATCATCGTCTGCGAGAATCCCGATAAATCACAAGGGGCAAGGATTAGCGAGGATTGTCGAGAACGACCGGAAGAGCCGAGGAAGATGTCAGTATTGAATCAGAGCGGGGACGAGGCGGTGGAATGCCCGTTGTGCATGGAACCCCTCGAGGTCGACGACCTAAACTTCTTTCCCTGCACGTGCGGCTACCAGATCTGTCGCTTCTGCTGGCACAGGATTCGCACCGACGAGAACGGCCTGTGTCCCGCCTGCCGGAAGGCCTATTCCGAAAACCCCGCCGATTTTAAGCCCCTCACGAAAGAAGAAATATCGAGGTGAAGATCGTCGTTTCTTCGAATCGTCGTTATTTGATTATTCTTTCTTTTTGCTTTCTCATAGAGGATTTTTTAGGTGAAAATATTTGAGCGCAGTCGATCCCCTTTGAAAAGAGGTGGCTCCGATTCTACACTGATTTATCCGACACGGGTGGAATCCTGCGGAACGTGACTTCGAGGCACGATCCTCGAATGTTTGCCATTCGTACTTCGTACACGAGTAATATCGTACGGCGAGAAAATTATTGTACAGCATGTCATTCTACATGGCGTAAGATCCTACAGGGAATGAATCTGCCTTCGCGACCGTACAGCCTTTCGCTGTACATTAAGTCGTGTAGAACATTACGCTTGGAGGTTTCGACGATCTGTTTGCGACGGCGTGATCGTTCACTGAACGATCCGACGATGCGCTCACTGAATGGTTAATTTCCTCGAGGTAGAATCATAATCGTGCAGGGTGATATGCTACACGATAATTTTATTGCCTTGAGATATCAGATGTGTACGAAATCGCACGTATGGAATCGTGCATCGAAGTCACATTTTTCAGGATTTCTCCCATGTATGATGGGACGGTGTTAGAACAGGGATGTGGGAACAGTATATGGATCGAATTAAATAAAATACTACTATTATATCCTAAATGCGAATAGAATTATAGTTTTTTATATATATATATAATTTGTATTTAGAATACTCAAAACTAGTTGGATACTTTCGAATACCTCGAATTATTCGAAGATTGATTGCAAATTATTTTTTAAATTCGTACTTTGGAACATTCTATTTGAAATTTTAATTAAATGGGCGATTTACGCTTCATAGTGAACGTTTTTGTTGTTATTTAATTACAGGTTGAAGGCTGAAAAGAGGCTCAAGGATCAACAACGGAAGCAGCGCGTCACAGAGAATCGTAAACATCTGGCGAACGTGCGGGTTGTACAGAAAAATCTCGTTTTCGTCGTGGGTCTGCCGATGCGACTGGCCGACGCGGACGTGAGTATGCCATACTCTGCCATAAGAATTCAACGCGGCTACTGAAAACTGATCCGAGATGATTGAATAAAAAGAAAAAACTGTTTATCGACGATCTCTAAGATCGAAATTGGGGAAAAACGAATTAACTTATCTTGTACAAAAAATACTTTTAACATTTTTGGAATGAACTTGTGAATTTACGTAGGGGATCAAGCACAGTTGCAAGCACTACATATTAGAGCTGGACAAAGTACTTGAAATATCTGAGTACTTAAGTATCACGTACTTCAAGTACAGAATATTTTATTGCCTTGCAATGCAAGAAAAACTATTTTTCAAACAATGGTAATAATCGTTTTAAGAATATTTCATTGTTAACATAGAGCCAAAAATATACATGCTTAAATAAATAATAAAATATCCTTGATTTAAACGTAATGGTTAAGCATTTCTATGCTTATAACAAGTACCATAAACTTACAACGAGTATATAAATCGAAAAAGTGTTCAATAAATCAATAAACAAATGGATAAACCGAATCCACGTCAGGTTTTGGATTGAAAATTTCAAATGTTCCTTAAATATTATTGAAAATGTCTGCAGGTAAAAGTTTATAGACATTTTCAGTTGTGTGTATTTCATCTCCAAGTTAAATGTCAAACATTTCACAGTGAATCGAAATTTTCAATAAAATGCAATAACCAGATGAAACTTTCGATACAAAACCTGACGTGTTTATTTATTTATTCAATGGTTTATCGGTTCATCGATTTATGTATTAGTTTATTCAACGGTTTGACGATATTTAATAATTTGTTTATTGAAATTTTGGGAAAAGTGACCAAAAGTCTTGAAGAGTTTGAGACAAGACAAGACAAGACAAGACAAGACAAGACAAGACAAGACAAGACAAGACAAGACAAGACAAGACAAGACATTTCGAGACGGGACCGACATCTTGTTTTGTATCGGATTACAGCGTCACTCCAAGGACCTGCGTGGTCTTTTCTCGAAACGTTTTACAAGTCAATACTGAAGTCTCGTCTTGGCTCGTCTTGTTTCATCACTAGTTACACTAACAGTTTTACTCGAATAAAGTGGAACCGATTGAACTAAAATTTGGTACGTGAATAAACCAAACGAGGTTTGGTATTGAATATCGCGGCAATATTTGTACTTGGGCAAATGAAAAGTATTTCACGTACTATACTTCAAGTACCTCCCACATTCCAAATACATATGTACTTGAAATACCGTACTCCAAGTACCAAATAAGTACGATGTACTTGAAGCACCACCCAGCTGTATTGCAAAGTATGCAAAAATATAAAAACTGTTAAGCCATTCGATTGCAAGAAAAATAAGTAGTGTCGAATACCAATTCCATGCCGAATTATTCCCATAATTTTTATTTTATTTAGTTATTTATTTAATAACACACGGGCAAAGCCCAATTACACGAAGATAGGAAAAGCCTATCAGCCGAACAGTTTTGCACAGTAAGTGCGAAGATTACGGAATGGCAAAAAAAAAATAGCAGTATTTAGAAAAATCTGTTATTGATAGTGGTCGATAGATTTTCGTAACTAGCTAAATAAATAAATAAAATTACTTTATCAATAGACGTAAACTAAAGAAAGGTAACTAGATTTTCAATCGCCACTCAATCCAGTCGGACGATGTGATAAACGATTGCTCACAAATCAGAGTGCATTCTTTGCACCACAAAATTATTATCGTTTCTCGAAGTTTTTTGTTTAATTCCTCCTTAATACTTTATCATTTTTCTTTATTTCCTATCCGGCTTTTGTCTTCGATGAATCTTTTCCTTTCGCTTTTTTTCACCACCACAAAGAATGTGGAACACAGCGCACACCCGAAAATCATAATCCTACTGACGACAAGTATTCCAGGTACTGAAGAGGCACGAGTATTTCGGCAAATTCGGGAAGATACACAAGGTCGTGATCAATCAGAGTACGTCATACGCGGGCTCGCAGGGTCCGAGCGCATCGGCTTACGTTACCTACCAGGTATGGAGACTTCGATAAAACAATTCACTCATCGATTTTCGTCATAATGAAATTGTAGAAAAATGTATTATTTAGAAAAAAGTTAATTTGTTTATAAAAAAGAAGATCTATACATCGTTTTTATAATAATGTGTTTTTTTTATTTTTCTAAGCGCCAGGAGGACGCGTTACGCGCGATCGAGGCAGTGAACAACATCGTGGTGGACGGTAGGACGATAAAAACATCGTTAGGCACGACCAAGTACTGTTCACACTTTATGAGGAATCAGTCGTGTCCGAAGCCGGATTGCATGTACTTGCACGATCTCGGGGACCAGGAGGCGTCTTTCACGAAGGAGGAGATGCATCAGGGCAAGCACCAGGATTACGAGCGAAAGCTTGTGCAATCCTTGCACGCCCATGCGTCCTCGACACAACGGTAAATTGTCAAACCAGTAGTTATTCCGTCGTCGGCCGCCACGCTCAACATCTTTTCGGCAAAAGCATAATTTTCGTTTACCTCGAAGTTTCGTGGTAAATTTTGTTGTTTGACAAATGTTACGATTGTAAGCATTCGCGGTAAATCTGCCGGTGAATCGACTCGCGTATCGTACGAAGAAAATACCTGGAAATCGATTATTGTTAGTTTTATTTTATAAATTATAAAATAAAACAAATTTATGAAATATAAATTTATATTTATATTTCTTGAATTTACCCGCCAATATTTAATACTCGGAAATGCTTCAGGGGACAAAAATTACTCGGAGATTCCGGGAAACGTCAGGGAATTTCAAAATTAATTATCAAATTTAAAAAAAGTTGTACAAAGAATTTTTTTTTATCGAAAAACATTATTGAAATTGTTACATTGCTGCACATTTTTTTGAAGAACAAGCGAATTAAGCGTCAATGTAATCTTTTATTTATTTTTTTACTTTCATTTTCTGACTCGTTTCATGATTATTTTCGTAAATAAAATTCAGCCGGAGCGATTAGTGGTCGAAAAATTGAAATATATAAAACTTACCTAAGGTATTCGAGATTTTTGAAATTCCAATGTGAATTCAACGATTTGAAAAAGTCCTTCGGCGTCAAGACCGTCCATTCACTGGTATATTTACTCCGCCGGTGCGAAATATCGAAGATCAAATTAAAAAAAAAAAATTGATATGTAATTTGTACAGGAAACCGACGCCTTCACCCCCGGTGACGGGGACAACGGTTCGGGAAAACGGCACGGCGACGTCTCAGATCAAAGAAGCGTGGCCTTCGTTACAGCCTGGTCAGACAAACAGTAAGTCAATAATAATTTAATAATTTAATAATTTAATAATTTAATAATTTAATAATTTAATAATTTAATAATTTAATAATTTAATAATTTAATAATTTAATAATTTAATAATTTAATAATTTAATAATTTAATAATTTAATAATTTAATAATTTAATAAAAAGGTAGATAGCAAGTTTGACTGCGATCCAAAGTCTCTTTGAAACGTTATTGTGTTTTCGGACAAGACAGACCTACAGACATACAGAAATAGATTAATGGCAGTCTAATTTTTTTAGTTGCAATAATTGCTATCCTTATATACTTCATATGTGATTAAAAAGTGAAGATCATTCCAAAACTTAATTTTTTAAAATGTATCAATCCATCGATTCAATAAACGGGAACTAAACATCACTGAAACGCTGCAAAAAATAAGAATAAATACCTTGAAATTTCCTCAAAAGAAAGAAATTGAAAAATAAAACAAATGTTCTTCGCAGACCCACAGACGAACAGCAAAGAGTCATCGCCTCCGACGCAGCTGAGCGGCCAGCAGCCTCCGGTCGTAATATCGAACGGCAGCGCGACAGGTCCGACCGCCCCGTTGAGTAACGGTTCTCCCCCCGTCGTCTCCCAGTCGCAACAGTCGTCGCAGCAGAACAACAACAACAAGGGGGAGAGCGGTTCATCGTCGACCCGTCGAGGGAAGAGCAACAGCGAGAGCAAGGCTCAGGCTGCGAGAAACAAGCACAAAAACACTCAGAACAAGGAAAAGCACGGCGCGAGCGCGACCGGCGGCGACGGCGAGGTTGGCGGTAGCGCCGGTTCGGCAAATCGGACGACATCGAGGTCGGAATCCTCGAGCACATCGTCGTCCCAGAGTTCCGCGGCCGCGAACGGCCCGCAGAAGGAAATTCGAGGGTTCGCGAGCTCGGACAGCGAGACGACGAGCAGCGAGACGCGGCGCGCGACGAACAGAGGAACTAACGCGACGACGACGAATACGACGACGACGGCGAGGCAAAACGGCCGTTGCAAGGTCCAGGATAATTTTTCTAACAGCCAGGAAAATTCGAGCAATCATCAGAGCGGTCAACAGCAGCAGCAGCAAGTTCAGCAGGCCGCGGCGAAGGGACAATCGGAACTCGAGATCGAGGAGAAGATCGTTGAGGCCGGAAGGGAAACGAAGGTGAACGGTGTCGCTGGCTCGGCAACGATTTCGGAAGTCCAACAGCAGCAGATCCAGCGAAACGGGGAGAGGAGCCAGTCGGAGTGCGAGAGCGATAATCAGCGCGAGGGCAGCACGCCGGCGAGCACGGTGTCGAGCACCGAGGAGTCATCGAGCGCCAGCGGCAATCTGCAGACCGACAGATTAGGGGGGTGCACAGAAGATCGTCATCACTATCGCCAGCGCGAACATCTCGACGACAGTCCGACCGATATATTGGGTGAGTTTATCGTCGTCGCTATCGTCGCGCTCATCCTCGATTTTTTTTAAATCAACGGAGACTATGATTTCTGAAAATTAACATTTGTTATACGCTATAACCGCTCATCGAGCGCCCCTGAGATCGTCAGCCGTACGCATATATTTAGGAGAAAAAAAAGTTGAAGAGAAAAAGGATTGTGTCAGATTTTTTTGTTTACTATTTTAACGCTACGGGTTTGGTTTTATTTTTGAAAATTCGATACTTTATTTTTTATTATTTTTTGTGTATATATATATATATATATATATATATATATATATATATATATATATATTAATATCTTTTTATTTTTTAAACGTAGTTGCAAGAAAAGAATTGTGTTAAATTTTTCCTTTATGTTTTTTACTCGATGCGTTTGATTTTTTTTCTTCTCATTTTGAAAATTCAATATTTTATTTTTATTGTTTTCATATACATACATATATTATATTAATTTTTTTGTTGTGGGAAAAGCGACTTTTACTGGATTATTATTGTTGAATAGCGACCATTGCCGACGATCGATGTCGAAATAAAGAGAGTTCTTTTCAGTGAACAATCTTGCAGTATTTTTGTTCGTTATTTCATCGTGTCGTTTGTGCCTCTCGTTATCCAGAAGAAAAAACCCATTGGAGAATAGCGTGGCGAATGCTGGTTGTTGTTTTTTTTTTAATTTTTTAAATTTTTATTCCCTCCGTTGGTCCAGAGTTTATACGGTGCTTGTATCATTCGGTCAGGTTCGTCACAGACAACGAGTGCGAACGGCGGTGTTCTCGGCACTCGTCAGAGTCCACCTCCGGGACTTCACGGATGTCCGACGAGCGTCGTCAACGGCACCGTCACCCAACAGATGCAGCTCAATCATCGTTCCATCTTCCAAACGGACAACAACAGCTTCTTCAGCTCGAATAGCTTCCAGAAGGTCTCGACCCTCGTTACAATGCCACCTCACACCCAGACGGGCAAGTTCCTAAGCGATGCTTTTATTTTTATTTCGATTTCATTTGAATCAGAAACTTCAAAGTTTGAAACATTAAATTCCAGTTTAAACCTTAAACTCAAGTTTGAACCTTAAACTCCAGTTTAAACCTTAAACTCCAGCTTAAACCTTAAACTCCAGTTTGAACCTTAAACTCCAGTTTGAACCTTAAACTCCAGTTTAAACCTTAAACTTCAAAGTTTGAGCTTTAAACTTTAAACCTTAAGTTTGAGCCTCAAAGCTAAAACTTCAAAGTTTAATGATTGAACTTTCAACCTCAAAGTTTGAACTATGAACAGTAAAATTCGAAGTTTAAGCTGTAAACTTTGAATTTTGAAAACGAAAAAAAACAGCGAATTCGAGCTTGGACTGGGCGAGTACGTGCCTGGCCCCGATCCCGGATTCTCTGCCTTCCGTACACTCGAGCGAGGACTGGCAGGCGGCGTTTGGTTTCCAACCCGAGAAATACAGAATGACGTCGAATCACGTATCGAAAAAGCCAAGCCCGCCGGGATCACCGAACGTGCCCTTCAACCCCGAGGACTTCATCGACGAGGAGGACTATCTGAATTCTCAGTACGCCTCAACTCCCGCGAAGGCCTCGCGAGCCTTCGATCCTAGCATTCTCGTTAATTCGCCAGCCTCAAAATTCATGGCTGACTTTCAACAAAATTCGCTGCAGCAGAGGCTCGCTATGCAGGTATGAAATTTAAAAAATAAATAACATCTAAACCTCCCTTTATTTCTAACTTGAAAAAATTGGTCTCAACCTTGAAAAATTTATTTGGGCCTTGAAAAATTAGTTTTGACCTTGGAAAATTTATTTCGAACATGAAAAATGTTTACGTAAAAAGACGTCTTAATTTTCGCCAGACTCAACAGAATCAAGAAAACTGCGAATACATAAAGCAGAACGGTCACGGAGGACCCGAGGTTCCCACCGGCGGAACGACGAATAGCGTCAACACGGAAATCAAACCAGACGACGATTTGGGTTTCGATCCGTTCCATGAGACACAGAAAGCGCTGGCTGAGCTAATGGAAAATGAAATGCAACTGCAGCAGCAGAGGCTCTTCCAGCAGCAGCAACAGCAGCAACAGCAGCAGCAAGTCCAAGCGCAGCAGCACCATCAGCAACAGCAGCAGAGGGATCGGGAGGAACAGAACAGGGTTCAGCAACAAGGCCTCGCGGCACTGGGGCCTCAGCACTTCACACAGGTGATACTCGCTGCTATCGCGTTTTCCTAAAATATTTCCCAAAATATTTCCCAAAATATTTCCCAAAATATTTCCCAAAATATTTCCCAAAATATTTCCCAAAATATTTCCCAAAATATTTCCTAAAATATTTCCCAAAACATTTCCCAAACTACGCGGACGGGTCTTAGAGGCAAATTCCCCAGATGGAATAGTTACCATATCGAAATAACTCAGCGTCCAATTAACGCGTCAAATCTGCACACGACAAAATATTTTTAAATAACTAAAATATTTGCATTCACTTTCGAAGTAATACGACGTCAGATCGCATATGGAAATTGTTTTTCTTCAGTCATTGTTCATACACATCGACATACTAATACATCTTGATAACCATTGTTCGCCTTCCAGATAACACTGCGACAAGTAACGTTTAAATATCAATGGATTTTTTTCGACAATAAATAAATTAATATTGACGCGTTAAGACCGATTTCATTTGGATGGTCTGTTATTTATTTATTTATATATATACTTATTTATTTATTTGTGTGTAAACGGGCTGAGCGCTTTTTTTACA